>VWPU01001055.1:0-180757 GCA_013398955.1 Callaeas wilsoni | reverse complement strand
GCGCTCCCTCAGCCCCACCGCGCTGTCCCGCAGCCTGTCCCGCCTGCGCGAGCAGCGCGCCCGCTCGCGGGCCATGCTGGCCCTGGGGGTCACGCAGATGGTGCTCGGCTGCCTCATCGTGGCCGTCAGCTTCGCCGCCCTGGCGCTCACCACCTCGGCCCGCGTCCGCCACTCCTGCCCCTTCTGGGCCGGCTTCTCGGTGAGTCGGGGGGCGCGGGAGGGGGCGGGCGGGACCGCCGCCGGCGCCTCAGGGATGCACGGCCGCCCGACAGGTGGGACGCGGGCGGCGATTCCGGGCCTCGGCGCCCTCGCCGCGGTGAGGCGGGCAGGTGAGATCCTCGATCGGCTGCGCCGCGTTCAGTGCGGCTCCGGCCGGTCCCCCAGCCCGGCAGCAGCGCGGTGGCACTTCCACCTCCCCTTTGAAAGGGCTGGCCAAGGTGGATTGGGTGTTATCAAAAGCGTCGGGTGAAAGTTGAGATGACAAATGATCCTCTGGTGTTGCCTCAGCCGCTGGTGCCCGTTCCTTCGGCGCTGACTTGGGCTCACCTTGAGCTGCGGCCGCCGCTCAGGGTCTGGCGCGGTTGCAAATTCAGCCGCGAGCCGTGTGGTGCTGGAGGTGACCAAACGAGACGAGCACAGCAGCAGTGGGATTTAAGGTACACACACGGCATGGGAGAGTCCTGGCGAGGAGAGCGCGAGTGCGCCGGGAGGGCTGCAAAGGCCGTGGCTTTTGGAGCACCCGAGAGTCCTGCCCGGAGAGAGGCTGGGGCTGGCCCCGGAGGAGGCTGCTGGTGTTCGGGGAAAGCTTGTTTGTTCTGAACGCAAATCGGAATCCTTCTGATTCCTTTGTGATATCCTTGTTCGCTTTCCATTGTGTCCTGCTAGCACAAATTTAAAACAAACAAAAAAAGGAGTTGATAGTCTGACTCAGGTGGTCTCACTTAGTGCTGGTCATGAGTGGCTGCATCTCTGTTTGGGCGCAGTGCACACATGGACACATTAGGATAATACTGCTTCAGGAAAGTTTCTCATAAGCTGTGAAATGGGGCTTGACATTTATGAAGAATTAGGCATTTTTGAGGGCACTGGTAACAGACTCTGTTATTGGTGAAGATTTGCTCCATTTAATTTAATGCGTTACTGGTTTCAATTATGTCTCTTCAGCTCTTTTAATGGTTCAGACGGTTTTCAACTTTAAATGTGCTTGTTAGAAATCAGAACAGTTAGAGAAAATATTTTGGGTTATTTAGTTCTGAGCGTGTGGCGGAAATGGTGTAATTTTTAAAACCCTTAAACTATTTTATATGCTGTTATGCAGAATATTACTTTTTTTTTTTCTGAGTCCTTCAGAGCAGAAGAGTAGTTTTGGATTAATTATTTAGATATCTTTCTTGATTTTGTTGTACTTTAGTCTTGGAAAGAAATATGCGTTTACACTAATAGCTTTGATATTGTAATAGTCATTCTTTTGAATTTGATCTTCTGCAAGATAATATGCAATTATTTGTTGTGATGAGGTGTGAATTTTAGGTTCAGAATGTGGCTGCTTACATGTTAATGTGCTACTAAACCAACACAGCTCAGGCAGCCTTTGTTTATCTTGAGGAGTGAGCAGCAATATGCATGACTGACAGTGTATTCCAGTAAGCACAACTTTTTCAGTAGCACCTCTTCCTCCACCTCCTGTACTCTGTACAAAGATGCTTCTGGTGGTTATTGTGATGCTCCAAGGTAGGCTGGTTTTCTTACTGTGGGTGCTTTCTACTCTTCTCTCTGTGCAGTGCATTTCACAGAAAATGTTTTTCCCACTTAGATTTCATGCATGTTACTTACTCACCAGAGACACCAAACCTGTGGTTTCTGCCTGTGGTAGAATGGGTGGAAGGCTCGGAGAATTGCAAGACTGTTGGCTTGAAGGCCTTATTTTCCTGTGTTATCTGAATGAGGCAGGTGCATATTGTTTCCTAAACTAAGAGTTTACTTTTTGAAAAAATAATTCTACCTTATAAATGATCTGTCTGAGCATTAGAATAAACTTAGTTTCCTCCTATTATCCTTATCTCTAAGTGTCAAGAATTAAGATAAAAACAGAGTGGTTTTTGAAGCAGGATGAGCCCTAAAGAACTTTTTGAAGTTAAGTTAGTTGATTACACAGCCTTTTCTAAAAGTCCTTTGAGATACTTAGTGAATTTAGCAAACACTAGATATATCATCACTCACAGCTGAAAAATGTTTCTGTGGAAGAGTAACAGTCTTTAGCTTGCTTCTGTAAAATACAATTAAAGAAATAACTACACGTGGGTTTAAGTGACGTGAGAGAAAAGTAATGGAACTATCCTTTCCCTCTTTACTTGGTGCCAAAATCAGACATAGATATTCACTGCCTTCACACTACTTCCCCCTCGCTTCTTAGAAGTAAATAACTGAGTCATTTGATGTTAAAGTAGCAATTCTGAATCTGTTTTTTTTGTGTGTTTATGTGATATACTGTGGTTTTTAGTCATTAGAAATGCACATCCTAAAAGGGAGTAGTCTTGGTATTGGTACTTTTCAGCAGTTTTTGACACCAAATGCCCTGTCAATATACATGAAGGTTGCAAAAATTTGTTAAGAGTCTTTCAAATGTTTCTGAAAATAATGGTCTGGTGTTTGTAAAAATATAGAAAAGGCTGCATATTAGACTCATAGAAAGTTCTGTAATTAAATGCAAGGAAGGGTTCTGATTTCTCACTTCCTTTTTGAAATCAAATCAAATGACCATATAAGTGAGAGCTTATTTAAAGAACAAGGCACCATAATTTCCATAAAACTTTGAAGAGTTCAGAGCTTATTTAAGCATCATCCCATACCTTAAATGGTTTATCTTTTATAGCATCATATTAGGAAGATAAAAAGTATTTTCATATATTTTGTATTAAGATGTTTTTAAGGTAATTAGAGTCAACCTCACAGTGAGCAGAAGGAAATTTGGGGATTAGATAAGCAGGTACTGGTTAATTCTCTGCATAGGTGGCAGTCATTGGCAAGACCTTGCCATCTGTGTGCTGAAATGCTTGACAGCTTGTTCCCATTGCAGTCTCCTGAGAAAACGGCGATTTCATCTGCATGTTCTCTCAGCTGGGTAAAAGAAAATATTTTTTCATATAAGGTAGATGAGCAAAAGTGTCTTTGATCCTGTTAAGAACATCAAGAACAGAGTATTAGCCTCATTTTAATAATGGAAAATTAGGTCTCAAAATTGGGCTGTTCTGGAGATCACTGAAAGTATAAGCAGTGACAAGGTTATTTGTGTCTCCTGTAGGTCCATAGTTGCTTGAATATGGGAAAATATTTGTACCCCCTTTGCCCTTTAGAATGCAAACCATCCACAAGTTTGCAGAGTGTCGGTTCTGTACATGCCCAGATTGAAGGAAATGCTTCTGCTGCGTGTGCCTGATGTTCATGGTTCCTGTCAGTGTTAGGACGGTTGCAAACCACAGGCTGATAGACCTGTGCTTGTGTGACTGCAAAAGCAAATCTCACTTTGTGAAGTCATTTCTTGAAATTATTTAGAAGTTTGCAGAAAGATGTTTATCCTTCTACCTCTCATCTTGATCCCAGCAATTTGAGAAAATTACTAGGCTTAGATAAAGACCAGACTTCTCTCTAGTAGAGCATAGTATTAATAAAATAGTAAATTGAATCATAGGATTACCCAGGTTTCTAAAATTACTCTGGCACTAGAAGTCTTAGAGGAATACACAGCAAGTACATGCTATCACCTTTTTTGTAATAGTTACTTGACAGTCGTTGTGTTCTTGTGTAGAAAGAAGTGTGTTGCTGGAAGATCTTGTGCTGCCTTTCCTTTTTATTAAGGTTCTTCTCAGTTGTGCCTCTTTTAATCCATATCTCGTGTTCAACACAGATTCAATTCTTCTGGCTTAAAAGCATCTTTAATGTAGAATGTTTTCGAGGTTCATGACATACATGCTTTTTTGTGTTCTTTGAAAAAGGAAAGAGATATATAGGGAGATTGTTGGTGTGAACTCAGACCCAACTTTTCTTTTATGGAAAATGGGAAATACGTTATATACTTGTCTACGTTATTAACTGAGAAAGCTGAATGTAGGAGTCTTTTCTGTATTCTTGTATGACATTGTATAAAATAGGGTTAAAAACCTCAGGTGCTGCTTAAAGGAGTTAACTTCCAAAAGCTTCTACTAGTCTGTGACCCTGGCTGTTCCTCACATGCAGCAGGTTGTCCTGGCATGTTCCTTTGCAGAATCATTGTGGAAGTGAAGGGGAGATGGCAATAAAGATGATTTGTTAGCAATTGTGTTTTTCTCTTCTTCTGCATTTCAGCTAAAGGGACTTTTTTCCTTCCTCCTTTCCCCTGTTTTGTCCTCTTTTGGTATTTTCCACTATTGCCTGTGGATAGTCAGGAGGAATAGAGTGATGGTCGTAGCTTGGGGCAAGGAGCTTTAGTTTGCATGAGAAGCCTCTTGCCAGCAGTGTGACTGTGAAAGCAAAGCTAAGCTCCTTGAGAAAAAGTGACCTTACTGCTACTGTCGTGTGATACAGTGTTCACTGAACTGGGACAACCTGTAACACATTTATTTGTGCTGGAGATGATAATTTCATGTCTAGGACTCAAAGGGCAGCTGTCTTGTCCACCTGCTGTAGGTATAAATGAAACTCTAACTCTGTAGTTATCAAGTAGTTTTTCACAAAATGCCCATTGTACTTCTGAGTGCACTCTATGAGAGCTCTAAATGCTCTATGAGAATATGAGAAGCCACAGTATGGGTTGCTTGGTTGAGTACTCCTGGTGAACGCACACAGCCTGAGAGCTCAGCCTACAGCTTTCCTGTAGGAAACAGTGTTTGGGTGAGAGTATGTGACTAGATCCCCTCTCTGCAGAGGATTTCTAATAGGTTTCGAATCTGTGGACTCATAGCCATGACGATTAGTTTATGGTGGACAATTTTTTATTCTGTGAAGTTTGCTGCTGGTTCAGACAATATTCTGTATCTCTAAATATTTACTTCCTGGCTTCTTTTGGAGGAGTTTGTATTGCTCTTTTGGGAATTGGGTAGGTAAATTTCCACACGGAAGTAGTTTTTGGGAGACTTATGAGACCTCTAATGCAGATTATTAAATAGTCAGGCCCACGGAACAAATGAAACTGATTTCTCTATGTGGCTATTGAAGCTCTCATGTCATTCTGGAAAGATGATGCATCCACACACTAGGACAGTTACTTTGATGTTCCTTGCTTCAATTTGATGAAATTTGGAAGACCAAGAAGTGCATCACTTTGAAAATCCTACAAGTGACTTGGTAATCTTTTGCCTCTTCACAGTCTGGCTAATGGTAGGTTTTTGCCGGTGTGATAGTCACAAAATAAAAGCAGCTCAATGATACATTTGAGAAAGTAGTAGTATCACGTTTGACTGATTGTTGTTAACTCCTCAGTTATGACTTGTAAGATGCAGTCACGGTTTTAGTTACAAATAGTGGAGCCTTCAGTTATACATACTTGCAAAAGAATTACACTAACTTTGATTCTTTGAGAGTTTATCTGTTACTGTCTGCTGCTGTATCCTTTATTAACTACCATCCCTGGGCTTTTACTTACTTCTTTTTGGATTTGGTAACACCTCAGGCACATCTTTCCTTTCCTTTGGAAGTTTTCAGGGCTTTGAAATGTGAACAGTCTGTGGAAGGAAGTCAACTGTCTGGAACTTTGTGTCTCAGGAAGCCTGCTAGGGATGTGTGTTGCTGGTACACAGTGTTGGTAAAAAAATATCCGTGTCACCTGCATGGGCTTGCTTCTCACCTTGACAGAATGCATGAGGATTGCAATGTGTCTTGTCTAGGTGATGGATCATTAATTTTATTAGCATTCTCGGTTTGTACACCCTGACAATACTGTGTGAGAGACAAAAAACCCAAAGCCATCTAACCCGGAAAGCTGATTAAGGCTGTTAATAGATGCCAGTTAAAACCTGTGGCACTGGTGTACAAGAAGAGGTCACATACATCATCGAGCATAAGAACTGAGAAACCTTGGGTGCATCCTCTGTGCTTTATGGAGTCTGTGGTATGGCAAGGCTTTGGAACAGGGCATTCATGGGTGAAAATGTTTCCACATCCTGAGGGAATGATAGCAAATTAGACAGCTGGACAGAGGAAGAGTTAGAAAGATGACAGAGTTCCTTTTTAATTCTTTGAACTATGCCTGGTAAAAATAACTGTTACTTCCCGAGGATTTGGGCACAAGTACAACCTTGAGATTTTTCATTTCCAGTGCACTGGAGAATAGCAGACTCATGGAAGGCAACATTATTTGTTTCACGAGGCACATCAGCTTTTATTGCTTCTGAGCATGTTCTGTTGCCTGAGCCTTAAGAGCAATTTAATTTAAAAACTTCCTGTGTTACAGGAAGGAGTAGTTGAAGAAAGCAAAGATAATTATGATAAGAAGCAGGAGGTGTCCAGTCTGTAGGGAAGAAATAGCATAGTTTTTATTAATCCCATATTACTATAAATGACCTGTAGTCTGAAGTCTTTGTTTTTCTGTATGCAGCCAGACTTCAGAATAAAAATATTATTTTGAGTAAGTCTCTTATTGTGGTCATCATACAATTTTTAGTTAGTTTGTTGTGGGTTTGTTTTTGTTTTTGTCTGTAGCAGAAAGATGGGTGTATGTCTCAATCTCTTTAGGAATGAAATATTTTTCCTGGGTGCTGATTGTCCTTTCCAGCCATTTTTTATGCTGGAAATGTATGAGCATTTGCTGTAAAAGACAGCAAATACTGCCCAGGAGCTTATGAGAACTAGCTGTGAGGAACAGGTAAAGTCTACTGAGAAACTTGGACAGGGCTAAGTACCTTGGTCGAAGTGGGAATTTCCAAGGTCAATAATCTAGTTATTTGCAGCTGCTGAACTTATTACACCTTCACTTTAGTTGTATGTTGTGACTTACTAAAGGAATGAATTGTGAATTATCATGTTTAATTAGCTATTCTTTCACAATTCATTTTTCTGCTCATTCCTGTGCCTTCTGGGATCCAAGGGCAGAACAGATAATGGGACTCTGTAAAGTCTGAACTGCCTGAAAATATGTAATTTACAGGAGTATAACTATTTCAGTGGTGTATTTAGAGAAAGCTACTCTTCTAGAAGCAAGTGGTGTGGTCATTCCCTCATCTCTTTGGGAGCAACCACATTGCTTTAAAGGAGTGTTATGCAAATGTGACAAACCTAGGGAATTTATAATTGAGGAATATTTATGCATTCAGAGCATCCTAACTTACGTGCAGGCAACAATTTAAGATCAAAATGCCCTAAAGCTAACTCTTCCATCTTTGGCAAAGTCACAGAATTGCTGTGTCTATCCCATAAACAGAGGGTACAGTCTGTTTGTAAGGACATTGTGTTGATAATTCCTTCAAAAGTTTGTACTGTTGGAAACTTCAGTCCTGTCCCCAGCATATTTTGTCATTGTCATTTTTGCCGGGCTGTGGATGTGTCCGTATCAGCGTTTTACTTCTGGCCATGTGTGTGCTCCCACTCACTGTTCCTGCACAGCGGGGAGTGTTCTCAGAGCACGCCGACTTGACTCCTGGAGGATGAAGTGAAGCCAGAAGATGAGCTGTGAGAACACAGTAATGGAATCTGACTGCTGGTAGGAATTGAGGGGCAGACCAGAGCTTTTCTGAATAGTCACCCATCCAATGAGTGCATGGTGTGGGGATGCTCTCAAGACCAGGTTCTTTTGCAAACAGATTTGCTCATGTTCCGTTTACTCTTTGGTAATTCAGGTAAAACCTGTAAGGCCAATCTGAAAGCTCCTGTATCGTGCAGAGGATGTGAACTCCCTACAAATTACTAGAAATGCTTTGTGCTGGGCAGAATTTTGCCTCCATCCTGCTTACATCTACGTTGGTGATTCAGTGCAGGTCTGCAGATTAAAATAGCCACTTCTGAGGAGCAGGTGCCAGTGCTCTGTGTGTTACTTTTAAGGGCCTTGAGTAGGTGGAGTACTTTTGAGCTAATTTGCAGTAAATGAGAAATACTTATTTAGATTACTGCTGCATCTCTTATAATGAGACATTGTTTTCTGATAGATTGTGATTAAAAAAAAAGGAATAATTTCACAATATTCTAAAAAGTTTAGACTTGCTTTTTTTATTATTTTCATATTCCGATAAAAATGAGAAAATGTAAGCACTTTGAAGAATATGTATTTTTTGCTTAAAGAAGGCAAATTGAATTTAACTCTTGGATTTCCGATCTTTACTACAGCTTGATTTAAACATGGATAGTTGAAACAGCAGCACAGTTTTAAACTTTTGTGTCTAATTTACAAAGTAGGAGTTACTCTACTTTGCAAACTTGCTTTCAGTTTTGGATATGAACTTTCCTCCTTTCTAGAAGCCATCATCATGAGTAATTTCTGTTCTGTAGAACCAGCAAATAATGTCTTCACTGATAACTATACAGGTTTGTTATTTCTGTCACTTACAAAGAGTCAATCTCAGCAGAATTATTTTCATGTGTGGGGTGTAATGTACTTACGAGATTTTTTTTGCTACTGTTTTAGCAGAAAAGAGCATGGCTTAATCTGAAGATTTTAGATAAGCCTTCCATGCCAGGTGAGATAAAAACAAATAGTTTTAAACTGAACACACTTAATCCAGAGGCACTGAGAGATAATAAACATGTAGCTTTATCCTGTCACTTTTGCATTCACTCTCTTCACAGAAAAAACTTTTTTTCATCTAGGTGAAAAATTGTGGTTGCAGCTATTTTTCAGATTTGCGAGAGATTTTTTTGTCTGCTAAAGAAATTAATATTACTCTTTAGTTTAAAAAAACTCGAACCAAACAAGCATTCAGCATACAATGTAAAGCGCCAACATAATTTATCAATAATAAACACAAGTCATTATCTCACTATTATACATTCTGGTGAGTGTGGTTCTATCAGAGCAGTTAAACTCAGTGGTGTTCCTTTGTTATAGCAGTGAAAGCATTTGTTAACTAATGCTACTAAAATAAGAGGTTTTCAAGTTCTGACTGTAAACAATCATCAAGAACTTTGATGGTGCTGTGAACATGTGTGACACTGCTATGTCATTCTGAAAATAACATGGTAGAAAGTCATCTTATCATATCTTGAAAGTAGCTGTAGTTCAAACAAATTTTATCTTTTCTGGAGGCTGAATACAAAGCCTTTTGAAAACTTGTGAAATATATGGCTAAAAAAAAATTACACTCTCCAGTGCAAAGGCTCCTGTCCTGTGTTTGTGTTGATGTGAGGGGAACTCAGTCTGTTTTATGTGTCTCAGGTCATCCGGAGTATCAAACTATAGACTTGACTCTTTACATGTTCCTACTTAAACAGAAATTTTCTGGGGGGTGTAAGACCACTTACACATTTTGTGGCAAGTTTCAGTTTTTATATTTGTGAGCTGAAAGTAAAAAATGTATTTAGAGAACTCCTAATGAAAGTGTGGAATCTTTAAACGAAGAACAGATGAGCTTCCTCTTGCTTGCCTATACAGACATGATTTGTGTCTGAAAGGTTATTGTGTCTATTGCAAATGGGAATAAACCAAATGGATGCTGTTGTAGTCCTTTCTGCCTTGAAAATTGTTTCCAAAAGAGCAATGTTAATTCAAGAAGTGCTAGATTTGATTTTTCATTTTGCAGTGGTTTTAAACATAATAGAGTTTTCACGTGAAATAAATTTTCATTACACGTAAAGAGTAAAAGGAAGCATCAAAAAAAGAATATTTCTGAGTTTGTCAAAATATTTGATTATAAATGATACTTGAAAGATGTTGGCTTAGGGACTGGAGACTTATTTAGATACATTAGAAATTTATAAATAATTTTCATGTTCAAAGTAACATTAAAGCCAGAACAAAGCAAGCCACAAAACACCACTGGGTGGGGGGGGGTGGGGAAGGAAGGAAAATACATGTAGGATAATGGCTCATGCCCTTGAGACACATTATCATTGTGTCTGTAATTGCAGGACTCTCTTACAGCTGGACCACATGATTTCAGCGATGCGTCTCTGACACCCCCAGCACAGAACCTGCTGCATGGAACCAGAGACAATCGCGAGGGCAGGCCATGTGGGGTGGGGTGGCAGGTGCGCTTTGTCTGCCTGATAGCGCTGTACACTTTGGCTAATGTGTTAACAACTTGTTCGTGCTGTCTTTCATGTATAAACCAGTGATGGTTGCCCTTTCAGAAGGACTGAAGTAATGTTGATATGGTAGGTAGGAGTCAGATTTAATGTATAGACTTAAGTCCTTCACATAACCAAATCTTCGTGCTGGTTATGGTACAAGAGGAGACATTAGCTTTTTTAAGGAGTTCTTAATGGGTACGCCTCTTCTCCTGTTTATTCTTGTGTGACGTATGTTGTTCTGGGCTTAAGGAATTTATGATAATTTAGAATTACTTCCTTTCCTCCCTTAAAAATTTTCCTTCATTCCTTATGAAATTTGGAAAAAGCTTCATGGTCAGACCATGCTATTTTGATTCTGAAATATCATTACAATAAGTAGTAACTAGCAACAATGCTAAAACATTGCTATCTGTTTTTAAAGTTCATGTTAATTCAGTAAATTTTTTTTTTTCCTATCTAAGTAGTTTTAAATCTTCAATGCAGCTTTTCCTTTGAGCTTTTCAAATACCCACACTGTGATTTGACAGACTCATTTCTCTTGGTGTGTAATATTTGCCTTTTGAGTGGAGAAGAACCTTTACTGTAAAAGCAATATCGGCAGTACAAACAATAAAGATAATAAGTACAACCAATACCAGAATGGCATTTGCTGTCCACCAGAGACCGTGTGTTCATCTTCCTTCACTAACCTTCCTGTGAATCAAGGGTCTGAAAGACCAAATAGCAAACCAGCTATTAGGAAAAGTGGTCCCCAGTGACAATACCTGTCAGTCGTAGGTGAGGATTGTCTGAAGAGTTCCATCATACCCATCATTGGTTTGTGAACCTAAAGTAATAGGCAGGAAGGAAGAAGGAAGCAAAACCATTTTCTACTTCTGATCTTGTACCTTCCCCTGAAGCAGTGCCCTTTTTGCTTGTGGGACTAGAATTCATCACTAGGCAAATTGTAATGTCCTTCCACTTGATAGTTCCTTCTGGTGTCCTGACTGTTTAAAAACTTGCCTTCCAGTATGAATTGTTTGGGGTTAGCTTGAGGTTTTGCCTCAATCAGCTGTTTTGGTTCCTAACTATACAAGTAATTATCTTCTTAATTAACCTATTTTGAAAAATTAGAGAAGATAAGAAATAGTGGGGGGGAAAAGGAGTCAATTTGAGAGTTACATTTACTTTTCAATCTTGAATATTTCTGCAACAAACAATTTTTTTTAATTTTTGGAGGCTGATTATTTTGGGATTCTGAAGATTTCTTCCCTTCATCAGTGTCTGATTTGATCTATATAACATCGATGAAACAAGATAGGTCTGTGAAGAATTTTACCCTGGAAAAGTAAGTCTACATGTACTAGTATTCAGAGCTCCTGGAAAATAAAAATCAATTAGATTTTTTTTTTTAGTTTGGTATATTATATTTTGGAACTATACGGGATTCTCCAAGCAATATATTTCCTTGGATCTACTGTATTTGACTTAATCAAGAAAAAGAATCTGATGCCAAATTGAATGCTCTAGTAATGAACTGTAGCTCAAATTCTTGAAAACTAAATTATTTAGAAATTGGAGCAATGTTTTAAAACAATATTTCCCTGATTCAGAAAGGTCTAAAAATAATTATGGTACCTTGTGTCTGTCTGTTAACCGTATAACATCAAAAATGTTAGACCAAGACATTTTGACCTCCTCTGCCTCCAGGCTAAGTGCTTCAGGAATCAGTGTTTTAGATAATTTAGCTGTTATTGATGTAATTCTCGAGTAGAGCTCCAGAAGATAAATGAGACCAGTGTTAGGAGCTGCTTTTTGCAGACAGCTTTTGGGTGAAACGTTACAGAATGCAGCACTGAAACTGTGATCTGTTTCAGCCACTTGGCCAGTAAGTGACATCTTTAAGCCACGAGTGTAAGTAGGGAATGTGTCAGGAGTGCCCAGCTGCTGCAGAAGGGTCTCACAGCCTCACCTGTCAGCACGGCCGTGTCCAACCTGTGCCTGTTCCCTTGGGACCTTGGAGGATCAGCCAGAGATGGGCTCTGTGCACGAGTATATTAAGTCCTGCCTCACAGGCGCTTCAGCAGCATGAAACAAAGCAGATGGATGCGAAGTTCTGACTAACTGCATAGACCATAGAACATGCCAAAGGTGAACAGGATGTGAAAAGCTTATACTTAAAAATAATGAGGCTTTGTGAAGTGTTCTGTTTTCTGAAAGCAGAAAACTCAACAGTCAGTGTAATTATATTTGTTAGATGCCCACAAGAAGCCTGTGGATTAGCAATAATGCACAGAGATTACATTAATCAGTAGACTCTTGTGGAAATGAGTGGTTTAATGGTATAAATACATATAATGATACTTTGGATGAAGTAAAAATACTTCCTGAGGAGATAATCCTGAAGAAGATGAAAAATTATAATTTTAAAAACAGATCTGCAAAAAAGGATTCCTTTCTTTTCCAATTAAATTGCCAGTGAATAGCTTGAGAAACAAAAGGTAGGCTTGTTTATTAAAGAAGGTGATTTCTGTAGCATGAAAAAAGATACCTCATACAGCTATTTTAGTTAGTAAAGTTAAAGCTGGATGGAGTGTGGTTTACTGGATTTCTCAGAAGCAGGCAATAACTTCAGTGTAAGGCAATAAAACGTATTAAAAATCAGTGTATTTGGTGTCTTTTAAAGAATATCTTGGTCATTTAACTGGGAGAAGTGTTTGCTTCTCCAGTTGCCACTTAAAATACCTGAGGAGTGGGAAGATGAGAATAAGCAAATAGTGTGTTCTCAGACAAGATTCACACCTCCTCAGTCCCCAAAGAACTTTCTTAAGAAATGTGCTATCTGTTCCTTCTGTGTTTCCACATCTGACAAGTGATGATCTGTTACTTTAGTAAGCTCTAAATATGCCCTACCATTGGATAACAAGGTTGTACAAACACGCCGGGGAAACTGTAATAAACGTAATAGTGATGAATAGTTCTTGCCCTGCTTTGCTTGAGATATTAAAACTTTTCTAGCTTAACCTACCCATCTTTTTAAAAAATAACTAGAGCATGTTGCAGGGACAATGAATTCCGTCGTTTCACTGACCCAGTGGTCTGTAGCAAGGCTTTAAGGAATATGCCAGCAGATAATGCAAGGAATATTTTCTAGAAATCTAGGATTGTAATAGTAGCATTAGTAGATGTATAGATTCACAATTTATAATCCCGTGGAATAGCAAACATATAGAAGTAACCCTCTTAAATATAAATTGAATTCTGCACAGATATTTACTTTTTGTTGTTTTGGTTTGGTGTTTTATTAATTTGTTTAGGGTTTTTTTACTTGCTGGGGATTTTTTTTGTCTGCTTTTTTTTTTTTTTGTTGCTGGGATTTTATGGTTTTTTGTTTGAGTTGGGTTTTTGTGATATAGATTGTGGGGACTTCAGAATAGGGTGTTGAAACAAACTAGAACAGGGTAAGATGACAGCTGATCTTTCAAGGATGTACTGCCTGTAGGGGTTTGTGTGTTTGTTTGTTTGCCTACAAAATGGAGGTCAATTATTCGGGAGGGAAAGAAAAAGTGAGAGCCAGAAAATTCTTTTGCTTGATGAGGTAATAATATCACAGTTTTGACTGTAACTTTTCTGTTTGTGGAAGTGATGGTCTCCAATTCCTGTATTGAGCAGCTGGGAGCTGTGCCCTGGTGCTTTTGTCAGGTTGCCTTGACTCCCAGCTCACAATAATCTTTATGTTTGAATGCAGCTACCAAGTGTCCTTCCATCAGTAAATTAAACACCTACTGGCTTTCTGTCACATTCTGTAGACCTGTGATCTCTTCCATTGCTCTCTTTCATTTAGTTCCTTCATAGGAAGCATTGATCAGAGGAAAGTTTTCAGAATCTGATGTGATTCTTGACTGAGAGTAAAAAATGGTTAAATATGATTCTGTGTGTAGTTTTTTAACCAGTTATGCATTCACCATTGAGAAACAACCAAAACTAAACCCACCAAAACAACCTAAACCAGAAAGCCTTACATTTGTACTTGATCTTAATAATGTTCCTCCTAGTTTAATTATGCGAGGAAGGGAAGAAACATCAGTTATAAAGTTAGTGCTTACAGTGTATGAAGGAAAGGACAGGGTTCTTTAGTGGTCAAAATTGTCTTCTACCAATAGAATTATCTCCTCCTGCACCAACACAGATAAAAGGCTGACTTCCAAATGACACAGCTTTGCTAAGGGCGTAAAAGTCATGTCCTAAATAAAAATGGAATCAAGCTTGAGAAAAAGCACTGTTGAGATGATGTTTATGATGAGGAAGATATTTGGAGTCTTCTCCACGTTTGTTAAATAATGTAATAGTGCTGCCTGGGCTGGCTAGGTGGCTTAAGAGAGAGTGCAGGTTTGGATTTGAAAGCTGCAAATCACAAGTGTGATCAGTGATGAAAGAATTAGGTAAAGGCTGCTACTGTAATCTCATAGAAACTGCCAGAAACTCAAAAGAAATTTTTTGAACAGTGATCACATACTAAATAACATTATCTTCAGGCTCTAATTACCTGTCAGAAAAATGATTGTCCTTTCTGACAGTTTTTTCCGTTTGCCCTTGTTGACCCATAAAAGCAGAATCTCCTTCTGATAAATTATCAAGAAATTTATTTGACAAAAATCAAAATTCACTCATCAAAACGTAGGTATATAACAAAAACTTAGCTATGTTATAGCAAAACAATAAAAACTTAGCTATGTTATAGCAAAAGGAGGTTGAAGTACATTAACAGGGCAAGTAAGATGGCATGAACTCTAAATAGCACCAGAGGCTGATTGTTTTTCTCTGTATGCCGTTTCTTCATGGACACAAGCTATGTTGCACTTCATAGACTCAGATGGTAAGACTTGACTTTCGACTTTTACTGGTGTAAGACCACATTTTGAGTGTGGTTTTTTCTCCTCTTTTTTTTTTTTCTTTTCCTACAGCCCAATGGCCTGCATGAATTTAATACCTGATGGTGTGTAACTAACTGGGCAGCAGCAGTAGCTTAGCAACATCAGCTAGTGCTGATGCCAAAGAACAGTGTTGGCTTTCATCATTTTAAAATGCCAGCTGGTCCTTTAATAGTCTTTCTATATTTAGAGATTAATTGATAATTGTGTATTAACTTGTAGACCTAGGCTGGATTTCACCATTAAATTGTTTGATAAAGAGTTTTTGAGTCTCAGAAGTTTTTAACTGTAGGCATTGATGTAAGATTTAGGAAGGGCATGGTAATAACTAAGTCCCAGAGTGAGATACTTGGTGATGGAGAGTACACAGAAACCTTCCTTGCTTCCAATTCACTGTAAGTGCACAAGCAAAGCTGCCTAAATGTACTAAAGGAGTGGTAAACTGCATTCTTTGAGAATTATGATGTTTTCTTAATAAATAGTAATGTCCAATAAATATATGCACATTTTCAATATAAGTAAATTAGAAAATAAATTAGTATTACACACATATTCAGATTCTGTGCTTATATGTATACACACATTAAAGAGATTCTGTGCTTATATGTATACACACATTAAAGTAAAACATCAAGAATGTATTTTTTTACAGAAATCATAAAATTATAGAAATGTGCACCTGGCATGGGTCTCAACAGCTCATCTACTCTATTTTCACTATGAGATTCATCTATAAAGAGCAGCATCTCCAGTTGAGTGTTTGTTCCTGAAGTTAGGTAATAAAGGAAACTGTGTGACCTTTATTACATCTTCCAGCATTTAACTACTCCTGTGCTAGTATGAATCTCATACGTGAACTCTATATATCCTGATATGGAATGTAAATTTTTTCTGCAAGCTAAGCTTCTGATGTTTTTGTGATGCATATGTGGTGGACAAAAGGGCAAATGATTTTGTTGCTATTCATTTGTTGAGGTTTTTTAACCTACCAAAAAAATGCTGCAGTTCTTTAACCTGGGTAAACCATACAGAACTTTCTAACTTCACTTATAAGTAGTTTTCTAAATCTCTTGGCGTTTTTATTTCTGACCTAGGTTCTCTACAGTAGTTGGGTATATTTAATGAAATGTGGGCAAGCTGGGCAGGGCATTCTTGCTGAGTATCTTCACCGCGCTTATTGCAGCAGAACGGATACTGTGCAATCTCTATGTGTAATGCTCCTGCTAGTTTGTTCCCAGATGCTGTCTGTGTCCCTGTCTTCCTCTGTCACTTTCTTATTTATATTTTGATTCCTGGTTAAACTAATCCTCAAGTCCTTTTCTGCAGTTTTCCCGTTTTCTGGCAGTTAGGG
Source organism: Callaeas wilsoni (assembly GCA_013398955.1). Taxonomy (NCBI): domain Eukaryota; kingdom Metazoa; phylum Chordata; class Aves; order Passeriformes; family Callaeidae; genus Callaeas; species Callaeas wilsoni. The sequence goes on along the minus strand of VWPU01001055.1, from coordinate 164,308 downwards.
CCTCTGACAAGTATTAATACCTTCTTTCTCTTGAGCTGTTACTTTTCAGCAGTGTTAGAGCATTCTCATTTGCAAACATCTTTTAATTTCCTGTTTGAAATACTTGCTTTTCATTTTTCAAGGTTCTTAGGTTGGTTGTGGTACCGGCATGTCTCCCAGCTTCAGGTCACGTGTGGGTGGTTATCTTGGTGTGCCTCGACAGAAGTGCACGGGTTCAGATGTGCATTTTCAGAATGAATTATGCAATTGTTTTCACACTGTGCTTTGATTCATCTTCTGGAGCTCTCTGAGCTTGCAGACTGGATAACACTAAACTGCAAAGTGTGCTCCCACAGCGTCGCTAATGCTGTCTGGCTCTGGATGGGCATTCAAATCCATGGGCTCAGACTAGAGCTAGATCTTGTTTCTGAAAGACTCAACAAAACAACCAAAAACCGCCCCAACTAACAACCAAAAAACCAACATAACCCCCCCACACCCACCACAAAACATACAAACCAAAATGAAACAAGCAGAAAAAAACCCCCAAATAAACAAACAAACCAACCCCCACAACCAACGAACCAAAACAAACCTTGCCAAAAAGCCGTACTCCAGAAAGGTGGATGGTGTGGATGGCAGCTTCCCCATAGCATCTGTTCCATCGCAGAGCAGTTCCCCTTGGCCTACACTGCTGCTGGGCGTAGACGCTGTTGTTATAAACAGGTTGTTTTGGTACGCTGCACACCCTGCCTGTGCTATTCCCACATAACAAGCTTTTTGAGTGGTAGAAACTCTTAGCTGGTAGCTGGAGATTTGGATGGGTTTGGCTCTGTGGTGTTTCAATAGGCCTTGCCTAGCTGAAAGACTCAAATTCATTTCAGGATTTTTTATTAATTCTGATTTGCATTCATACCCTGGAACTGTTAAAAGTATTGAATAACTGGTCATAACTATCACTTTTTGAAAAAAACCCAAAAGGTATTTTCTGTGGAGAAGATAGGAAACCTTCTCTCATGAAAAATTCTCCAAACAGCTAATAGACAGCTCTTGTGACTTTGTGTTGCTAGAACAAGCTTTACATGCCCCTCTTTGGCTTCAGCCAGTTTTGTCTTTCTGGTTTAGTCCCTATATGATCCTCTTGCCACGCTGTAATAATCTGACAGTCTCTGGTTCATTAGAGCTGCTTTTGATAGTAGGTGTAACAGCTGTCATTGAAATGATTTTTTAATAAGTATGTAGGATGTTTCATGTTTGTAAATCTGCCAGTTATTAACACTTGCACGTGTTTTCTGGTTCTATTCTCTCTCTTACTGTTCCTCAGAGGAATCACTGTACAAATACTTGGAGAAAATTACTTTCTGTTGTGTTTGTATAACACTGCTAAAAGGATTTATAAATTGGAAGCTGGCACTATGCAACTCAAGTCATGTTTGACTCCAGCTATAGCAGAAAATTACTTTGAATATTTAATAGTTTTCTAGTTAAAAGTCTTCTGCTTTGATTTTAAAGGTATTTGGTGTGCAACAGAGAACAAATTATAGCCTTTTACTGACAGGCAAGTGGTATTGTATATAGTTTGTATATACATAAATTTATATAGTTTGTCATTTTCAGGAGAAGGAAAAATGAAGATTAAAATTTTCAGAGTAATTTAGAAGTATTAATTACTGTGATTTCCTTTCAGTGTGGAATCTTATTTACTTCATCTGCTTTGAAAATTCTAGGTTAGGACTGCATTCTAACTAATATCAATGTTTGATATGTTAGTAGGTTTTTTTCATGTAAAAGGTGGAGATGGATTTTATGGCTTAAAGACAAGCCATAACAGCATACAGAAAGATAGTTTACTTGCCTCCCTGAAGAATCACTAAATGCACAATAAAAACCATGTTTTTAGTTTCCAAATATTGACAGTGAGTTCTAGGAAAGCACTGTGATGTCCTGCACAGATGGACTCACTAAGATGCTCAGTATGAAGGCTCAGCTAGAGCTCAGGATTTCTTTACTGTTAGAAGCACTTCCTGCAGACTGCAAAGAAGTAAGAAAAGGTGAGCAATTAGGGGGAAAATGTAATTGAGAGGTTGTATATTTGGGGAAAATAAAGTTGTCCAGGTGACTGATTTGAGAAAGCTTCTCTTGCTGATCACCTGTCTTGGAGATCTTGAGGTAGAAAAAGACTGGATTTGTTTGGCTTACCCAAGATGTAAATAAATTTGAACGAGCTTTTCAGACTAGATTTATAGAGTTTAGTTCTGTTACTGCTTCTTACAGAATTGGTTGTGTGTGTGTGAATATAAAATCAAACAAACAAAAAAATACCAAAACAAAACCCAACCCCAGCGAGAATTGACAATGCTCTATACCTCCTGTCTTGATAATCCACTTAATACTGCTACTGATCTCCATGTCTCAAGATGGGAAGTAGGATAGGAAGTCTAGAGGGAAGAGGACAAATTTGTCTTTTTTTCTTATTATGAACAGCAGTAAATATTTTGCTGCCTCTCCCGCAGTTTTTTTTTGCTCTAACACAACTGCTCTGCAAAATGATCAATACTGTTTGTCAGTACTGTTTCTTGTGAAGTTGTATTGGAATTCTAGAACAAGTTCGGTTTGAGGTCTTTCTGTAAAATAAAGACTGAAAAAATGAAGGATGCTTCTCCATGTCTTTCACTTGTTGTGGATAAAGAAGTCCTGTGTCCTCCAAAGCAGTTACGCGCACTGTGCAAAGCTAGTGAAAACAATTAGAACATGAGTGAGGATCCCTCTATCACCACCACATTTCTGTTGCAGTTTCCATTGGAGAGATATCAGGAGAGAGATTAAGAACCTTCTGAGGTAACTACAGCAGGGATGAATTATGGATCTCTAAAGCTGTCTTTTCTGAAATTATTTTGAACAGTACAATAGAACTTGTTTATTACAACCTCTTACAAGCAAAATTTGACATGCTGTATAAGAAAAAATGTGTTCCAAGTTCATTAAATTTTGCATCATTACAGTGAATTAGCAAAGAGCTGTCTTAATTTGCAGTCTGAAGCCTGGAAAGGTGAGGTGACCTATCTAAATGACAAAAATCTGTGCTTTCCAGAATCAGGAAACCTACTATTTGCAAAAAGACTCAAGCTCTCCAGCTTTTTCCTTTGTATTTTCCTTCTGATTCTGTTACCTTTTTTTTTGGCTCATGGCATTAGACCTTCCTTAGGTGACGTCTTTAGTGATTTAGTTCGTAACCCTATGAAAAAATGTTCATGGTGCTGTGGTGTGTGCTGCTGGTGTTGTCATTAGCAGGTTAAAGCAAGGCTTAATGCTGTGTGGTGTTACGGAGGATCTGTAATGTCTGGGAACAGCTTTCGATGAGTAGGAAGAAAATTCTGAAGGAAGTGGGATGAGAAGACGTATGAAAGATGAAAGTTCCTTTAGAGATGAAAGATCCTTTATATGCTGAAATAAAAAAATGGCTGAGAATATGATGATTTCTTTCTATCCCAGGGAACAAACTCAGTGTCATTTTAAGAGAGTAATGAAGTTTTTTGTGAGAATTATTTATCAAGAGAATGTTAAAATGAAAAAGATTCCAAATACACATTAATATTTTCTGAATGCTGGATATTATTGTCTTTTGGTTTTGACAGCCCTCATCATTCCTTCCTAGCAGAAGCTGTGATTAATTGATGATGTCCTTGCTACCTTCGAGACCAAAATGAATTTCTGTTACAATTCCCTGTGTGTCCCCGGGTCTCTTCTCCTTTGACTCCAGAATCAGCAAAAGTGTATTTTGTTTGGTCTTTGATATTCCGATCTCATTTTCTGGGCTAATCTTGTATCTGGTCCTGCAGCTGAGAAGTGCTGGTGTTGCTAGACTGGCTTAGGATAACAGGGCTCTGAATCCATGCTGGTGCTGTCCAGCTCTGGCTTAGCTCCCGAGCTGGGACTCAAGGCACTGCAGTTTGGATTGCTGTGGATTGTGCTGGATCCTTTAAAGTGATTTTGCACTGAGACATTTATAATTTCCTAATATTCCACTGTCACTCTGTTGGAGTGTTTCATCCAGACTGACATATGCCAGGTCTAGATGCTCTGGTGCAATTCACTCCTCTTTTGGTTATTTGTTCTTGCAGAATGAGTCACTTGATATTCAGGACTGTCTTGTATTCAGGCCAATTTAGCACTTGTCAGCTTTGCAAAATGCACTTAACAAAAACTAAATACAAATGCCAAATTATGCATGTGCACCCATGGACTGGTTTGAGGCTCATTTATTGGAGTTTTTTGTAGTCTCATTTTGATTCTTTATAAGAGCTGGATGAGTTTTTTAAAAACTGATTTACATATTGCTTTACAGCTGCTATGTTTCGTTCCTGCACCAAGATAATTTCCCTGGGGAATTATACAGGGTGCTATATAAATAAAGGTGACTCCTAAAGGGGAAGTATCTCAGAGAAGTGTGCTGGACACGCTACTCATTTTCTGGCTCTCAGATGATAGTGACAAATGCTGTTTGTTAAGATCTCTGCTCTTCTTTCTGTAGATTAGATGTACGTTTTTGTTTTTTATTGGAATGGAATGTAGCAGTAGCTGTATATAACTTGGCATAAAGTCAGCAAAAGTTTTTGGTAAGATGAAGAACTTAATTTTACTGACCTGAGCTCAGAAGTTCCTCTTACTTTTAAATTTTTCTAGTTTTAGATTTGGTCATAACTTTTTCTTTTGGTGTAGATTTTTTTTCCGGGAAGTATTATGGTTAAGTTCCTTGTTTTGGTGTTTAATTTCATTATGAAAAGAATATTGTAGTTGTGAATGAGTTTATTTCACAGTAAGAACACCATTGTCACCTGTGTTCTCCAGAGAAAAAGACTTCTGAAAGAGTCATTCTGTTGAGACTGAGTTACCCTAAAATCATTCAAATAAAATAATGTTTTTTTCCTTTGTTAAAGTTTACATAAAATAAGTAAAAGGGTTTTATTTAGTATTATAATTAGATGGTTTTGGGAAGCATTTAAGAATTTTAAGCAGCTGTGATTAACAAGTGGTAATCTTCCTTGGCCGTATTTGATGGCTTCCAAGTTCACTTTATTTAATGTTATCTGGATTTTATTTTAAGGCTGAAACAAGAAAAAGCAATCTTTTTGTTTAGTTAGAACAATACATTTATGACTGCATCTGTTACAGCTGTAATTTTTTCCTGCAGCACACTCTGTCCCCTCAGCTGTGTGGGTACACAGTGCACGTGCAGGTACGTGAGTCCGAGACCCACCTACTGCCGGGATTTATGCGAGGAGAGCAGGAGAGTTCCAGCTCTAGATTCCTGCTCTAGATGGCCTGTGTAAGGTACGGATCTCTGCGAGGAGAGCAGGAGAGTTCCAGCTCTATATTCCTGCTCTAGAAGGCTCGTGTGAGGTACGGATTTATGTGAGGAGAGCAGGAGAGTTCCAGCTCTAGATTCCTGCTCTAGATGGCTCGTGTGAGGTACCTCAGGTAGCTGAGGCTGTTTTGAGCTGGGATCTCTTAGATACCTATATATGGAAAACCTGTGGAAGCTGTAGGAAAACTGAATCCTGTTTAGCAAACTTTGCATGTCTTAACTGACTTTTTGTCTAATGAAAATCAGTAGTATTCTAGATGCTTTCTAACATCCACAATGTTTCCCAAGTTAATGAATGAAACAGGAATAGCAGACTATTTGCATAATGTAGTTTCTATTAATGTGGCTTTCACATTTTTCAGTGCCTTTTTTTTTTGTGTAGAGCTATTCTTTTTATTGCTATACTATTTTCTCTTCCCTTGTCCTTTCTGTCAGCTTCATTAATACTTGCATTGATTTTTTTCCTACTGAAAAGAAAAAAAAAAACCCAAAACAGACAAAGAAAACACAACCCCAAAACAAAGAAACCAAACCCCTCTTCCCAACCTCCGAACATTGTTGTTCTGCTAATTTTGCAGTGTGTTGCCACAGTTCTGTGGTCTTTATGTTTAGCTGTGATGTGTTTACTGGGGTGCAAGATAGGGTGTAATTACTATTACGGATTTTCCTGTAGAGAATACTTTCCAGTTAAGTTACCAGTGTCTGATAGGCTCCCTGACCAGAGACTCCTTGAAACACCACACAGGTTGTCATGGTTCTACAAATCAATAGCAATAACTTGAGAGCGTCTTCCCTGACAGCACTGAAGTACTGAGGCTGATTTTCTTCACAGCAGCTGCCAGGTCAGTGTTTGAGGTGAACTCCGTTTGAATTTCTCCTATCCATTAATCAGCAAGCTTCCGTGTGGTCCTTGGTCTTTTCCATATTGCTAGAAAGCCAAGTTTCTCTGTTAAGTGCTTTTGATACTTGTGTCAGAAGAACTATTGTTGTCATTGTTTTCCTGTCAACTTTCTCCATGTGTACAAAAAGAAAGCTGTGGACCAGAGCAGAAGAGGTCTATCTCACTCTGCATTCTTCAGCTTAAAAATAAAACTTTTGCTTCTCAGATGGTGATTCTGAAAAGTTAATGTGGAAAGATAGTGAGAAGATGGTTCTAAAAACAGGTATTTTGTGCAAAGTTACTACCCCATTCTATTCTAAGCTTAACTTCAGTAAAATCAAGCATGTGTTTTGAAAAGACAAATGACACCTTATATTCTGGAATACCATCCCATTCTGTCTTGGGTTTTAAGAGCTAGATTTCAAAATTATTTAATTAAGATGGAATGTAAAAGCCAAAGTTACAAGTTAAAACATTTTAGGCTTCATTAGTGTGTATAAAATGTAATGGACCTAAATCATTTGGAAGTCAGTATTACTCTCTCTGTCTTGTTTTTAGCTTATCCTGTCTTAATGAATAAAGTATCTCCAGCTGAAGTAGGGATATAGCTGCTTTTATGAAAGTCAATATGTGAGGCCTTTGTTGAGTCTGCGGTCAGCCAGGCTGCAGTAACACAAACATTGAGAGTGTGGGAATCTTACTGGGATGGTAATTTCAAAGCTTCTTTGTGAGCTTTTTGCAGGCAATCACAGACAAGTAGAACAAACCAAAGAGGCCTTGTCTTTGAAATATAATTGAGTTTGATGTACTGCTTACTCAGTTTTCTTTGCCTTTGACTCTCTGAAATTTTTTCAAATGAAGACATCATTTTAAAGGCTGGTGGTGCTGTGTGATGAAGTGGGAAAATGGTCATATTTGAGTTTAGCCATTTAATAATGGATATAGTTATAGTAATTTCTCAGGAGGTACTTAAGAAAGTGTTTTAAAGAGAATAAAACACTGCTCAGTTTTATGCCGGTATGTGAATGGATGTACCATGTGAAATTCATTTAACTGATTTTTGGTCATGATGGTGGATCCAGCACTAAAGGTCAGATGTAATGCTGGTTAATCTGTAATCCTTGTTGAACAAGCATGCTTCACATGGCAACGGGAATCACTTTTTCTGGATTTTTACTTCTTCCACAGGTGACAATGCAGATGTATCTTGTACAACGCAGTTTTTATTTGCCCATTAGTGATGCAGTAAGGAAGCAGTTTCTGTGGGTCTGAGTCCTTCTGATGATGCATGATTCTGCATAACCCCAGGAACAAATTTTTAGAGTAAAGTGTTTCAATATAGCAGTAATGTAAAAATGCAAAACTGCTCTTTTAAGACTATAAGATGTTTTCCCTCTCAATCTTGACACAAAGTTCCCATTATATTTACCAGAAGTCCTGACCTTAGAGTCAGGTGGAATAAGCCTTTGGACTTCTTGGCTTAATTTTTCTGTGGGAAAAAGGTTTCTGTAGAGTGAGTGTGGCTTGTGGTTGAATGGCCATTAAATAATTCTAGAAAGAAAACCACCAGGATCTGGCAAATGGGTCTGGTGCGAGATGAGGTCTCATATGAAGATCGGTGTTTTATTCTCACTTTATTTCCAAAATCATATGGAAAATATTTCAATTTAGTGGTCCAGCTTGGTTTTGTAACCAGTATTATACAGGATGTTTTTCTGTCTGCAGTGTTTGAGTTCATGTTTTGACCGTGTTTATTATAAATTACAAGTTGTTGTGCAGATGAATTTAGTGTTATACATCAGTAATCTCCTTGAATCTCTTATGGAGAGAAAATAGACAACATTTTAGTTGCTCTGTAATGTTTATAGGATTCCCTCTTGCACATTCTCCTTGCACTTTAAAATAGTTGTGGGCTTTGATTTCGGAGCTAAGGTTATACTTTTATTCATTCAGTGTTCGGACTATTATTGGCCAAATAATCAATTGTATTAAAATTACTGAAAGAGCATGCCATGTGCTCCCCAAACCTATTGCCTGCTGACAGGTTAAGAAGCCTCTACAGTAGAATTAGACTTCAGTTACAGAGGTTTTGGTGCTTTTACTTCTTGCCTAGTGTTTGGCTTGAATTTTGGGGGCATATCACGTATCAGATTTCACTAGAAAACAGCTATGCTTTTGCCAAGTAGTTCTGCTGGAAGTCCATGTCACTGTGCTGCCCATGAGCTTGATGTGAGAATAACTCCTGCCTGTTCCCTAGATCATTCCAATATGTACCTTCTCTTCTGCAAAGCTTGATGGCTTTCATTGCTCCATGGGATGGCATTGAAAACTCATTTTCTTGTGGGTGCATTGGAGAACTTCATGGTTGGTTTATGGTGCTGGAGTGATACACTCTTTTCTACTTGCCCAAGACCTTTGCTCTTTCTTTCCAAACAATTAAAGATTTTTATAAGTTACTCTTAAGGGCTGTCATAAACAAGTATCTTACGACTTGTACGCAGCATGTCTAAAATAATGTATTTTAAGTCTTTAATGGTAACTAATGAGATTTTTATAATTAAGAATGGAGGTAATGCTCTAAATTATTCTAAGCACATTATCTTCTTTGTTCAGTTTATTTTGATTCTGTATCAGCATGATTTCATTCTTGCATTTTGCTGCTGACAGCCTTTAAGTGTCTGGAGCTCAGGCCTATGAGCATCCTGAGCAGAGACAAGGCTGGAATGTGGTAGTGGCTACTGGCTGCTGATGGCACCTGGCATCTTGTCTCAGTAGAAAAATGGTTCAGAGAGATTTGGTATTGGGGGGCAGGTGTTGAGAAGGAACCATCAAGGGATCATCAAGTCCAGCTCCTGGCCCTGTGCAGCACACCGCTAAGATCACACCGTGTTTCTGAGAGCATTGTCCACAAGCTTCTGGAACTCTGTCAGGCTGGTGCTGTGACCACTGCCCTGGGAAGCCTGTTCCAGTGCCCAACCACCCTCTGGGGGAAAAACTTTCCTGATCTCTAACCTAAACCTCCTGACTCAGCCTCATGCTGCTTCCTCAAGCCCCATCAGTGGTGAAGAGATCAGTGCCTGCCCCTCCCCTTCCCCTCTGGAGGATGTTGTGGACTGTGACGAGGTCTCCTCTCAGTCTCTTTTTCCCAGCTGAACAGAACAAGTGATTTCAGCCACTCCTGGTGTGGCTTCCCCTCCAGACCCTTCACCGTCTTCGCTGCCCTGTTTTGGACACTCTCTAACAGCTTAATATTTTTTTTGTATTGTGGTGCCCAGAACTGCCCCCAGCACTCGAGGTGAGCCTGCCCCAGTGCAGAGCAGGGTGGGACAATCCGCTCCCTTGCCTGGCTGGTGATGCTGTGCCTGATGCCCCCCAGAGCATTCTTTGCCCTCCTGGCTGCCAGGGCACTGCTGACTCCTGTTCAGCTTTCCATGAAATTCATCTTTAGAACCCTTGATTTGCTGACGTGTTTGGAAGGCATCTATCCATCCTTAAATTAAACCTGTGTTTATCCAAATTCATTGGTCCTTTCCCTCTGAAGTCCTGTTTTGGATGTGGTGACCAGCCGTCTGTCATGGTTGTAGCTGCCTGGGAAGGGCTGTCTCAGAAAAGGTGGTGAGTGCAATAGCGTAGGTGGCTTTCACCAGGAGCCTGGTGACAGAACTCAGTAGGCTGAGGACAGTGTTTGTCTCATCTGAACGTTTAATATTTACTCTGTCCCTTTCTCTCTCTCATTGCCGCCTGTGCATCTTTAACCTTTTCCTTTATCTGGTAGCATGGCCTGGAAGCAAATCACTAATCATGCTCATTTAGAGTATGAGGTTTATTGCTTGCTGATTAATCTTTCTTCATGTGCCCCGTGGCATTGCAGTTTGAAATATAGCTCCAAAAGATCTATGGAATTGGAGGAGTGGAGCTTACTCTGTTCTAGTGATGTGCAGAAGCATTGCATTTTATATCATTTGGAAGCTCTTCTGAATTTGAGGCAAAGAAAATGCTCTTGTTATTGATATTTAGATCACTTTATACTATACTTCAGCTTTCATCCCCTGAGAAATTGTGTCAGTAATTGAAAGAGCTGTTGTCTCATTTCAGTTATCTCAACAATCTCAGTCTTCATTCTTATAATTATTGGAAGAGCCCAGCAGCAAAAATCTTATTAGTAATTTCCTAATGCTACTGGGAAACAATATTTCTAGAATAATTTTCTGTACTGAGTCAATGATACCAGTCAAGATAGGTGTGAAAACAGATTAGGGAATGTCTAAAGGAATTTATCACTTTTTTTTTTTTTTTTTTCCCCTGCAGTAACATTATGGATATAATTTTTTTTTTAAATACAAGGAAACAAAATGAAAATTCTGGAAGTGAAGTTCTGATAACTAGCTGATACCTTTGCCTTAGTAATGGAAAAATATGGAATTCTTCATTACGGAGTTAACATAAAGTTTTCCTATTTTCAGCCCTTGAAGGAATGTAACTATTATGAAAGAAATAAAGCGTGATTTATTTTATGGACTCATAATAGCTTTCCAATGATTTCAAGTGCATTATTTCTTTCATTACAAACAATTAAAGATGTGTCAGTAGTTTTGGAAAGGAAATTCAATATACTTTTAGGTGTGGAGGTTTCATCTCTGTTAGAAATCATCTTTGTAATCTATTGTATGGAATGCACATACAGACCAAGAGAACAAATATTCAGATGAGGAAAGAATTAACACTTGAGTTTACAACACCTGCATACAGATCTATCACATTGAACACACTGCTTCTAATTTCACTGATTCCTTTGGTTCAGTGCATTTTAATTAAGCTTTTGACTGCTGCCTCAGTAAACCCTTCCTGCTTCAAAGAATCGATAAGCTATCCACACTTGGTCCGAGCTTCTGTAGAGATGCTGAATATCATGTATGGGCAGCACATTGCTTCAGTCAATTATTTTTGAAAGAATTGCTTGGTCTGGCTTTCATTCTGAACGCTGTGGAACACAGCAGCTGGTTCTGCAGCAGTGCTACCGCTGGTGTTACTCAAAGCACTGTGTTCTTTTGGTTCATTCATGGGTCATTCTGGAGAAGGGACGTTGCTTGGGTTGTGAGAGAGCTTCACTTTAACTTGAGAGAATTGTCCAAGAGCCACAAAAGCTTCTTATGTTATCCTTTACAATATCTCAATAGACTTCATTCTGAATTCAGACTCCTCCTCTATGAAACAGCATGTACTGAGCTCTTCAGTCATCAGTTTATTTCGGGTTTGTTCATAAATAATCTAATGCATTTGAAAGCTTGGAGGATTGGTTCCAAACTGCTTAGTTACCTTTCTGTTTAAATACTCTTATGCTAATGGCTGTGTGCCTTATTAATGCTCCTGGATTACATCATGGGGCATAGAAGATAATGTAATAGTGTTCTGTGAGTATGTTTAATAAAAAACAGATTAGAATTAAGACTGTACTGTGAGTCACTGACATATCAACTCTGTGCTTAATATCTTATCTAAATCCCTGTCCATAGCTTTTAGCACAGTTTGCATATTTCAGTGAAGTTGAGCATAACAGTTCTGAACCACTCAGAAGAGTAACAAATACGGAACATATCAAGGTTTTTTATGATTGAAAAATATATTATTCTGATGGATATGTGCTCCATCAGTGCTTGTTTTTCTCTGTATGTCAAATTATTTCCTTCTAGTAATAATTTACAGGTGTGTAATGAGCAGATTTTTAATGGGTATGGGGAATATTTGATAGGAATACAAAGACAAAACCAAAAAAAAAAGCTCACCCTAGAGCTTAAAATGAGATCAAAATTGTGTGCTGTTAATACATTCTGGTAGCTGTGTCAATGTATAGGTAATTTTACTGTCCTGTTCTTGTGGGGCACCAAGGGATTTTGTTTCTCTGCTCCTGTTTCCATGGCAATTAGAATTAGATTAGTTTTAGGTTCACAGTGGATAAATGAGAGCGACTAAGCTATGATGCAGTGTTTCTGAGTCAGGCACACACTGAGTCTTTTTATAAAATAGCCCAAAACTGTGCTTAAATCATTGTAGTTTTCTGCTTGCTGTTGACTTGCTTGTATTTACCTTTCAGCATCTGGATCTTCTGCTTGTGGTTGCAGTCTAGTGGCACTTGTGCTTTTTGTGTTTATAGGGATGTAGTCTTTAAATGAGAGAGCAGTCCCTGGATTCTAGTGATAGCTGCGTGTTGAACAGTCAGTTTGCATATTTGCTAATAAATATTTCTGTTAACTATTTTTAAAGCTCTTTAGCCCATGGCTGGTTTTTGCAGTGTTTTGAATGCGGTGTAATGGTATGATTTTTATCAGCACCCACTCCTTAGGATGACTTTTTTGGAAGACCATTCCAAAACCAAGCCACTGTTCTGTATTTGTCCATAGAGTTTCCGTGTGTGTGTATGCATACAGAAATATATCAACCTTTTCCTTCTTCTGGGACTTGGTAATACATTCATACCACCCTCACCCCAAAAGATTTCCATCCTTCCTGTTTTTTCAGGAACTGGAATGGAGAGTAATATTACTGGTGGACTATTCCAGTCCCTGTTCAGCTAATTCCCATGCAGCACAGTTCTTTTTCCAATAGTGTGTATTTAACTTTACCAGCATTTTGCAGTAATGGATTGCAGATGCTGCAGAGAGTGTTATTATAAGAAGTTTTTCATGCTCTGGTAGTAATGTGTCATGCTTTTATAGACTCTGATTATGTGATAGTTATGACATTACTCACACAGTATTTAATGCTTGCATTTTGTTAAATAATTACCAACCTTTTACACGGGCTATGGTAGAATTCACAGAAACATCATCCTGGAAGATATTTCAGCTGTTGTTTTAGACTCTGTGAGCTACACTTAGACTAAAGACAGCTGGAGATATTATTTGTTTAGGTACAATGGAACTTCACCCTTCCAGGAATATTTGAGTTGACGGAATGAATCCTTGCAGTAGTCTGTGCTCCTGTAGCCCAGAAGAGGGGAGCCTTGGGAGGTGTCGGTGGCTTCAGGCCGTGTGCAGGGACACAGCTGCTGTGTGCTCTGCTGCTGAAGCTCTGGTGGGGCTGCTGCTGGGGGTGCTGTATTTCCCTTTGGCAGCCCAGTTACTGCCCTGCCCTCTCCACTCCGCTGCCTTGTGCCTCGTGCCTGTTCTGCCTGGCCAGTGTTTGTCTGATGTGTTGTTACAAACTGGCTCTTTGGTTTCTGGGCTATCTGGCTACGTTCACAACGCGCGTTTTTGGGAACACGTACACAGATACCTGTAAACACATAAATTTAGTTCTTAGAAAAGGCCTGAGAAGGAATTTCTGCAGTTACTGTGAGGAACCCGTATGCTTATTTTCATGTGACTGAATCCATTGATTAGAGAATTGGTCTTGTATTTACAAGCTGAAAATTTGACTAACCCCTAAATTGGTAGAAAAGAACCAAATGACTTGATATATGTTGTATCAGGCTGAGCAGGGAAGCAGGAACAAGAATAGAGAATAAAACTTGGAGTTTTCTAAAACTCATGCTCTATGTTAGACTGGAAAACCACTGCTAGATCCCAAGCTGAACTATGGAAGAAGAAAGATAATTTGTTTTATTAAGCAAATTAATACATAGATCTCAGTAATTTTACATTTCTATAGGTTTTTTTGTACCTTGATAGTGTTTCACTATACTTAATGTGGCTTTAATTAATATTTATTTAAATATAGGGTTTATGTAGTTCACAAAAGAAGTTTAAAAGAACCACACTAGACAATGTATTACATACAAGAGCCGTTTTGGAGTTGGAGGCTTGGAAAGCAGATGGTTTAAGATACATTGAGAGACTGCATCACCTGATCTGTCCCATATTCAAAGGCAGAGCCCTCTAAATTTTTAGGGATTCACCAGACTGTGGAGGCAAAATGCTGGAAGAGACACCATCAAGGGCTAATCCTTTGTTTGCAGTCTCTGTACTGGAAAGAAATTTTACCTTCTGGTTTTGTCCTGCCTCAGTATGTGCCTGTTAAAGTAAATGCATCTTTGTCATGCATGAGCACCACTTGCATTAATGATAATGCAGTTTTCATATGCACATTGAGTTACTGCATTTCTAATGCTGCAGAAGTCAGCACCAATATACTGTTTTTTCCTCTTTGCATCAGTGTTGTGATTATCAGCAGATCCATATATCTACATATATCTATGGGAATTCTCCTTAAGGAATCAGACAAACCTACAGTTTTGAATGCATTTAGTAGCTTTCATTTATTTCAATTATGATGTGATGGGGAGATGCACTACAATTCAGCAGATGGAGGTTGGGTCCAAGGTAGCAGATAAACATACTCTGCAGGTTCTGAAATCAAAACACATTGCCAAGGTTAAGGGATTGTTAAAATCGTCAAACTCCAATTTACTTTTTATTTAAGAGAGAAAAAAAAATCTGTGCAAAGAATACATGTGATGTAGTGATTTTTGAAAAGCATAAGAAGCCATATGGATTTGTAGTGTTGAGCTATTGAATATTCAGAGTGATTGTTGTAGGATCTTTTGGGCCTGTAAATTACATACTACTTTTCAAATAATTGCTACTTTTGTATAGAAATAAAGTGGAGTTTCTACTCACTGTATTTAATGTTGTTAGCATTGTATTTATAAGAAGTATAAACTGAAGAGAAAACAAAACCTTAAGACTGGGGGCTTTTTGGGTGGCGATTGGTTGGGTTTTGGGTTTTTTTGTGGGGTTTTTTGCTTGTTTGTTTGGTTTTGTTCTTAAATTCCTGATCATCTTCAATATCAAGAGAAATCTGTGGATTTCTATTTTGATAGTAGTTTGGTGTATTCTAACTGAATGTCGGTGTGTGACGTCCTCTGTGTGCTTTTTTCCTCCTCACACAGCTGTGCACGCTGTGGGTTACTGTGAGGTGCTTGGCACTGGAGGTAGCTGCATCTCAAAGCAAAATGAGTTTTTTGGGTAACCAGTGAGTGTGATGGGGGTTGGAAAATTACATGACAGCATTATTGAGCTGACATCTTATAATACCAGTATTAAAGACACAGGTGGAACACTGAGTTCTTGTGTCTCTTAGTGTAAATTTATTAAGTGGCCTGGCTGTGCTTGACCTTTTGTATGGTGAGCCAGTACAGTGAGTGCCACAAAGTTCTCCTTTTTCAAACCAAAACACATGTACCTCTTTCATCTTACAAGGCCTCTGTAAATGTCAAACACGGTTGTAGTTCAGCTGAACAAAAAGGATCAGCTCCCTTCTTGCACCCCATGCAATGCCACCAACAAGACAAGAGGGGTAGAGGTTTAATTCATGGAAGGGAGGTCACACAGTAAATGAAAGTAAAGATTTTCTATTCATACGTAGTGCACTACGATATCTTGGCTCTGACCATATGACTTGGTGACTGAGAAATACTGACTTACATGTGAATATTTTACGTATCAACATAAGCGCTGGTTTGGAATGCAATTTCTTACTTTTCCTAAAGGGTTTTCTTAAATAACCTCAGAATTTCAGCCAGCCCATTTATTTAATTGAGAACATGTTGCTGTCTAGCCGGCAGATAAGCTAGGTAACCTTGTCATTCTACCTTCTGAGTGCAGTTTCACATGACAGGATTATCAGCCCAGAGCCGAGTTATCATACAGTAATAATAAGCTAACATAGCTGTGTGAGCACATTTAATTAACTGCAAAGATGGAATTCTTGGCTTTTCCTTCACTTGGCCAACATCCAGAAGTGTGTAACTTCTATGCAGTAGGGAACGCTGTAGAATACAAACGATGCACATTTGCATGTAGGCATTATCTGGACAGTCTTTGATATCCATATCCTGGTCTTGGGTCATTTTTGCTGTGCATTTCTCTCTCAGCTGTTGCATTTGTACATCACTTAGAAACTAACACTGAGGTTTTACTAGAAAACCTCATTTGAGGGGTCTTTTGTTTAATGGCATAGCTGCCAAAGAAAATACCAAAAGGCCCATTTTCCACATGTTATCTTTCTGAATAATGTTTTCAACAGCTGCTGCAGCTGTGGATATTGTCAGATTGTGAAATATGCTTGAAACATGCTCACAGTGTGAGTGTCCACAGACTAGACTTGGTGAAAGCTTAAACTGGGCACTCCACAATGCAGCTGCTCCAGATAACCAACAGCTCCTCCTCCCACATTCACACCGAGCATCATGAGACTGGATTGTTTCCAGCCTGGTTCCTGGTTCCAGTGTACATTGTTTCTGCAGTGGTTAGATACAGATGCATTTTTGTTTATTATGCTCTACTGTTTTTACACCTGAAAGGTTGTTAGGAAAGCAGGATGGAGTGGGAATGATGACTAGCTAAGTATATGTTATTGTTACACAGACTCTTTGCACAAGCTGAGGTGAAAAAATGGTACTGTGGAGTCTTGAAATAAATACATTGTGCATTATTTTCTCTGCATTTTATTTGGGTTCTACTTTACTATTTTTTAAATTAAATGTTCTAATGAAAAGGTTCCTCTCCACTTTTTTCCTCTCACACCAGGGTTGGTATCCCTCACTCCATTTCTTGTTTCTCTCTCCATTTTTAACTACATGTAAAGCTTATGGCATCTCAGCTGTAACTTCCATGTTATTTTAAAATACCTAAGATCAGCTTAGATGTATAAGGGTCTGAATCCTGCTTGCTTTTGGTTTGTAGTGTAGGGAGTAATGTATCTGTATGCTAAATACAAGTTGTAATGAATGTATGGGTCCTCTCTCAAACATAAGATCAAGTGACGAGGTTGCTTGAGTGGGTGAAACAGAACAAAAAACCCTTTTGCTAATTTATCTGGATACCTGGATGATTTTTTGATTGTTCTATCATTACTCCTCTTTTTCTTAGCTAATTTTCAATTGTGCTAAGAGACCACAAGAAAATTTGTCCTAAACATTTATTTTCCTTTAGTGTTGATAACATTTGGGACTGGGAGAGAAGAAGTTTTTTAATGACTTCTTGTGATCTGATCAGAATTGAGTGAATCTGGCAGTTGGATTGAAATTTGTTTAAAAACAGCTTACTACTAGTTCTGTTTCTTTTTTATTGAGAATAAAAGGAAAGCATTGTATTTTTAGCATTTGGTTTCCAGCATTTTGGAAATACACATCATGACTGTGTATTAACTTCATCTTATTACCTACTGTGTTTTTGATGACACTGCTATAAACCTCGTGCCTGTTTAGTAACTCTGCTCTCTCTGTTCCAGGTGCTGTTGTCAGGATTGATTGGTGTTGTTTCATGGAAGAGGCCTCTGTCCCTTGTGGTGAGTAACTCCCAGAGCTTTTGTCTTTGTAGGGAAGCCTGTTAGTCTGTGGGGATGGTATGCAGTGCTGTTGTGTATCCTGATATTTATAAACACTTAGTACAAGAAGTGAAAGGCCTTTGAAGTTGTAATGTATAAACCACCTCAGTGAAAAGAATATTTTTCTACTCTCTCTATTGGTCTGCTTGTTCCTTTGCACTTAACTTAATTCACCTAAAAATGCACTGCAGAGCAATCTTTTTAGCAGGTATCTGGATGGAAAAAAGCCCATTCCAAATTAGTAGTTGTTCATCTTCATCTGCAGAACGATTTTCAGCTACGTTATTATTTCTGTTGTGAGATTCATGTGGTTACTTAATAAAGAACAGTAATCCATTCTTTGTGTGGACATGCTAATAGAGTTTCAGTTAGCCCATTGATGCAAAGCGGTATTAGACGGAAATCAATCTTGTTAAAAACACACGATGACTGTGTCAATAGGGATGTGTTAGCAAGTGAGCATTGCCTTTGACAAAGTGTGCATGTGTAACAGAGTAACATGAAACATTTGTAACAGACTACTAAAGATAGTCCCTAGAATAAAGAATATAATGGACAGTATGAACTTAAAAGTCTTGTACTAATAAGAATAAGCTTAATTATGGCGTCAGGTATATCTTTCAGTATTATGAACTAGGACAGTAGGCACAGACCTCACATCATTGGAATAAACAATATTCACACATCAGTAATGTTATCCAGGCCTGTTGAGACTTGGCTTCTCTGATTCCTCAATGCTCACTTGCATGTTGTGAATTCCGCCGGGCTTTCTAATATTGATTCATTCAGTGAAATGTAAATAGGCAGTCATGGTCGGTGCACTGCAAGGAAATAAAAGGAAGGAAACAATAATGGTAACGTTACTGCTCACAGAACCACTCACCTTCCTAAAGCCTGCTCTAGGAAATCAGTTATTTCCAGGAGTAAGCTTAGTGCTCTTAGATCCTGATCTTGTTCTGCGTTGGCCCTTTGGTGGTGATACAATAATCAGCTGAAGAATGGGGACAAGGATGGTATTTTTCACTTGTGTGTGATTAAGTCATGTGCTGGTTTCACAGTGGTTACATGATGTCCTGCTTTCCTTGCTGAGTTGTAAATACCTTTGAGCAGTTGGACCCCACATGTGCAGGGTGACTGTTCTGATTAGCAATCAATAATGTGTAACTTTACAACCTCACAGCACCAAGCACCACCAACATGCCTGTGAGCCATGTTTCTCCTGATCTGTTTATACGTGTGCCAAATACATATGGTCGATAATTACCTTTTAACCTGTTTTATAGTATTGTAAGCAGCTAGCTACTCACTTACAATACGTGTCTTTTTTGTTGCAGTGTGTTACAAAATCTGGCATTGGTGAGAGTGATAGCAGATAGATAGATGGTTTTATCATTCATATACAGAATTAAACCATGCACCATCTGTGACGTCCTGAAAACTGGTGAAACTGTGATAGTATTTTAAGGTGCCAGTTTTCTGCCTATCTTGGATTTGTGACTAAAACTGGTTTATAACAACCACTGTTTTGACTATTGCTGAGCAGCACTTGTGCAGTATCAAGGCTTTCTAGTTTTCCCACACAGCATCACTTGCTTTGGCTTTTTCCTTCCTCTTTCCTTTGCTTATTAAACTATCTTTATCTCCACCCACAAGTTTTTTTCACTTGGGCTTTTCTGGTCCTGTTCCAGTCCTGCTGCAAGGGGCAGTGAGTGGGTGACTGTGTGGTGCTTTCCTGCTGGCCAGGGTCAGCCTCCCATACTGCTGGATGCACCTTGCTCAGCACTGTAATCCTACAGCGTTTTTCCATGGATGCAGTGTCTTTTTGTTGCAAATGTAGTATTTTCTGCAGGCAAAAGGAGGAAGTTGAAGAAGCATTAAACAGAGATAGTTCATCAACCACTAATTTCTGGCTGTATCATACCAGAAGTGTGTTATGTAATTTTGGTGTAGCAATAAGCGTGTTGTTGCATAGTTTAACGCTTTGGAACCAAAGTCAGAACTGAGAGTAGTTGTATGTTTATAAGCTATTAGTATGAGTGCTGTTTTGTATTATACATTCAGTCAAAGATTTACAAATGTGTATGTACTAAGGACATTTTACTGCAATATTAATGTGTAGAAATTCAAGTTCTTCTGCTAAAGTGTCTTTGCAAATCTTAATTATCTGGAAAATTCACCAGATTTTGTTCGTTTATCTGAATTTTTCTTGGTCACCTCCTAGCCATCAGTTGCTTATGTTGCCAAAATGCTTTATATATGCAAGGAATCAGTGACTGTTATCAAACCTGTATTTACATTTACCAGAGGTAGCACTGAGGCAAAGGAGATATTTAAATTGCTCACACATTGATTTTGAACAGTACTTTCCATATATTTCAGATGTTTCCTCATTAAGTTTTTTCTATTTTCAATTATGAAATCTCAGAGTATTGGTAGTGCTTTGGGAAAATCTCTTAAGAGTCCCTTTTTTGGAAACCAGGTGTTGGCTGTGTCACTAGCACTGCTTAATGTTAAAATGCAGTGTTAAAGTAGGAATTTGTTTCCTCGTGGTTTAAGGAAGTGTCTGAAAATTGGGAGAGAGCTTTTGGAGCTCCTGAGGCTGAATTACCTCGTAAAAAAACTTGCAACTGAAGTCAAATTATTTTTCTGTTACAATCTAATCTATGGTAATTGCAAATCTATTTGTGCTAAGGAGGTTAATTCAGCCTCTGAACTGAGTTGAAAGCTTCTCTGTTGCCATCTGGCATTTGGGTGACCCCAGAAAAATATTTTTACATTTCTAACTGAAAGTTTTTACAATCAACTGATAGATTTAATACTTTTTCCAGTGAACAGAAATGTGGGGTTTCTTAATTTCTGTGAATGTCAGCGAGCACAAGATAATACTGCTTATTAATAAATGATCTTGATTACTCAGAATAGCTACTTAAAAGCATTTACTATGAAATGTGCATTCCAGATCAAGTTCTGTGCATCAGTGAACACACAAATCAGTGCTTGTATAACTCAGGTTCAATGTGTTGTCCCTTCAAATGAACCATTATTTCAAGCTTTTTTTTTTTGTTTCTTTTGATAAGCATGTAGGATTTTCTTCGTTTAAGAAAAATAAGAAAAGCCACCCAAAATAGCTGCAGTTCAACCTGCATATCAGGCAAAAGGATGAACTGCTGTGCAAAGTCTCAGGCTGCACCTGTGGTAAGCATCAGTTAAATACAAAAACTGATTTTTTAAGAAAATATTCACCTCGGGTCAGCTTGGTAGTTTGTTGCAAAATTAGAGATTTTCTTTCTAGAGTTCCAGTGAAAAACTTGAATTATTTGAAATTCAGACTTAAATAATTTTCTTTTTTTCTGCAAAAATCATTAGAAAAATATCTACGTTGAAAAAGGAAATTATTAATAATTTTAAATCAATACATCCACATATACTCTTGGCCCATAAGATGCGTGAATATATAAAACTGGTCCAAATGTTTTTCCTCATTGATTATCTCTTCTCACTAGATATCATTGCAGAGTACAGCAGGAATAACCAAACTTCAGGGAACAGATGAAACATGAAACGTACAGAAATAGTGTATTAATATTATATATATATATATAGTGTATTATATAATAGTAAGTTTCCTATATGCTGCTCGGTGAGGTGCAGTGTTGACATATTCCTGGCCATGCTGCTTAACCTGAGGTCCTAGAGTAGCTTAAGGGATGAGACAAGTCTTTTTAAACTCCTGTAAGAGAATTTACAGCTTCCTTTCAGATTAAATCTGAGAGAAATCTTTGATTTAAAAAAAAAAAAAAAGTCATTGTCCTCCCTCCAATACCCACCCCCGAGCAGAGGTCTGGTGTTTGGTTCCTGGAATAAAAAGATGATCTGTGTAGTGGAGAGACAATGTCAGCATGAACAGGTCAAGACTGCAGGAGAAAAGCAAGTGAATGAGTGCACAGTGTGGGAGAACAGCAGAGTCTGAAGGCACCCATCACCTCGTGTGTCACTGCTGGCTTTGATACTTGTGTGATGCTGAGAGGAGCTGCAGAACATCCCTCTGCCTTAACAGATCCCTTCATCACTCTGCTGTATCATTTCAGCACGAGTATTCTTTGAATTCTTTGATCAAAATGTTATTAGGAACCCTGCTATTAGACAAACCCTTCTCTTTGAGGCTGAAGCATTAGCTTAAAGGTGAACAAAACACTGGGTGAAGACAAGTGCACCTTACATTGCAGTGTGTTTCAGTTTCTGATAAGCTGGGCGAGGGCTGAATGCTGGGTATTGCTGCTTTCAAAAACAAACTTGGGAAGCTGCCATAACTTCTGTTTGGAAAGCAAATCCAGTACTGATTCAAAAAGCAGCTCTTCTAACGTAAAGCTGTGAATTTCACTAAGAGCCGATGTGAACCCAGGCTTCGGAATTGAGAGCAGAGTGTTTTTCTTTGACCTCTTTTCTGGGAGCATGGAAGGAAACTAACCCAAATTCAGAGCAGCTGAATGCTAAATCGGGGGAAGAGAATTGTGGAGGACTGGAACAGGAAGGAGAAATTGAAGTGTGAGTCTGGCAACACGAGGAAGATAGACATCAGAAGCTTTTGAGAAGAACAGGACCTAGATGATCAGAAAGAAGTGAACCAAAACCATGTCAATGAGAAGTCGTACAATGTAAAATGAGAATCGTACAATCATACAAACGTCTCTGATGTTTGAGATTCAGTGCCACAAGCACCATAAATAGCTGAATTGCAATAGATTTGTGTCTTAGTCTTGAATGATTTCAGTGAAGAAAGTGTAGGCTGTAAATAATGTTTTCCTATACTTGGGACATAATTAAGTTTTCTTTGCCTCTTGCCTTCCTGTTCTCCCTTCACTGAGGGTTAGTTTTATATAGCACTAATGTGGCTGTGCTGGTCTGGTCACCAAACTGCATCATCTGTCTCTGCAGACACTACTGCAGCATGGCTGGGGTTGTGCTAGAAGTCTGTGAGAGGGGATCTAGAAATGAGGCTAATGTATTTACTGATAACTGTGTTCCAGGTTACATCACTTTGAAACTAGATTTAAAATATATTTATGTTTCATTGAAACTGCTTCTCTTTTATATTTATTCAAACTGATGCCCTGAGAGGTCTTTTCCCAATGTACGAACTGTTGGTTTAGGCCATGAAATAATGTCTCTTGTTGGATTGAGCAGGAGATCTGAAAAGTGTGGTCTTTAAAACTTGCAATGTGAGTTTGTGTAAACTCTGACTACATTCATGTTCCAAATTTTTTTTTTTTTTTGCAGGTAGATTAGCATATACATTTAGCTTTTAAAATGTGCACTGCCTATTGCTGTTTTTTTTTTTTAAACTTAGACTGCTGCTTCCCTTCTTTCTTCTTTAATATCATGAAACAACTGACAGAAAAACCTACCCCCAGTGCCCTTTCATTAGAATAGACCTGACAGAAGAGGAAGAGGGGGAAAAAATGAACAATGACCCAGTAAAGTTGTGAACTGGGTGAGAAAGAAACAACACCTGAGATGGAAACAGAAGAAGTGAATCAGGGAAATCTTTGCAGTGGTGGAGAAAAGATGTCAGAGGGTGAAACATCTCCTTAGAATGAACATTTTAAGTCCTCTTTTGCACCTTAACACTTCTTAAAGCTTTCTCTTGCCTAGGTCTGTCTGCATCTCTCTGATACTCTTTTGACCAAGGCTGCCTGTTCCCGGGCTCAGCTGCCACTAGCTGTCACTCGTGAGAATCTGGACTCCTCTGCTGAGCATCCATGTGCTAATTAGTTATCCTCAGTGGCGGAGTTTAAAAAGACCACCAGCAGCTTCTCCTGAAGAGCAGACAAACCCTGCTGGGGCATAACACTTGCCCCTTCCTCAACAAGCCCTTCAGATTTACCCTTAAACAGCCCCTACTCCTCCCCATCTGTTGCCATGGCAGCAGCAGCTCCTGCTGGCACAGTCCTGCCGTAGGAAACTGTCACAGTTCCGGTCCCAGTGCTGCTGCTGCTGCTTGGAGTGAAGAGTGTGGTATGGGTGCTGCATTCACCTCTCTTCAGCCCATCAGTAATTCCCTTGTTCTCACACGCTTTCTAAGTATATCTGCTGATGGTTCTTTCATCTCATCTGCTCCTTCTTTTAGAAATGCAGGCTGCATCCCATCTGCTCCTGGAGTTCTTGGCAGCCTTTGCATGGTCTAATTTCTTCAATTCTTTCTTGGTGTGAGTCTAGTTTGCTTCAGCATTTCTTCTTCCTCCTTGGTAAATTAATCTCATGTCATGTATCACTGGGGCTGGCTAGTTGGGCAATGTGGGAACTGTTTGTTAAACTTTGTATTTTGTTCTCAAATGGTGACGAAACACCAGCTTCAAAAATTTATTCGAGACAAGATGAGCTGCATTTAAAATGTTTTTAAAAGTAGAATAAATATTTGTATGAACTAATATAGCGTATTTTGAGGCGTGATGGAGTTGGGAATGGATACCTCACTCCTTGTACTCATGTACTCAATCAAAACTCATGTGATTTTAGTTTTATTTGTGTGACAGATGGAAGGAAATGCACTGTTACTCAAAGAGAATCTAATTATCCTGTGCTTGTTGAAGAAAAATACTTTGATTTCAGTGGGATTTGCTTGCCAGGTAAATCAGAGTTTAGATCCTGAGCTAGACATGTGTGTGATCGAGTGTTTGGGTTTCCTTACTACAGATACTTTAAAACCTCCAACAGCATTATGGATTAAGTCTCCTTCAGATATATGAGGAAAGGTCTTTGAAATCTTAAAGTTCATTTACTGATGGATCTCCATGAAATTATTCATGTGAGTCTTCCTTGGAGATGTGTGTGCAATTTTTCTTGAAATGACCAAAACTATAGTGAGTTTACATTACAATCAAATTGGAAAGAACTGCTGTCCACATTGAAGCCTTGCCTCAGAAACTGATACTGAAAATGCTCATGTGCTCTTGATGGAGATCAGCAGCCGTGACTCCTGACCCCGCTCACCTGGCAGAATTTTCCTCCTCAGGAATGAAAGTCAGAGTTCTGGTGTGCAAGGGCTCAGAGAGACCATGCAGCTGTTAATTAATGAGAATAATTGCACGTGAGTAGTTAATTGCTATTAATATGTCGGAAAAGACAGGTGCACAGTATCTGTGTATGTGACCTTTACATTCTGGTTCTGTCTCGTCATGCTTCTGCCAGGAAGGGCTGCTCGTGAAGCTTTGATGTCTGTCCTTGTCAGCAGGACAACACGAGCCTTCATTTCCTCAGGGAATTCTGCTACAGATGTTATGGAAGGTTAATTTCTATGGAGTAGCGTTTCACTGGCACGTGCATGGAGGTGAATGCTTCCTGCAATGTGACACTTGCAAAAAGTGATGTATTGTTTAGGTGGATGAACCCATTATGCAGTTGCTATGGAAGTATAAATTCAGTCTTATGTAGATTTTCTTAAAAGTCATTAGACTACTTACACTGTTGAAAAAAATGTATTCATTATTTACTGATTTATCTGACTGATTTGTTTAAATATAGTTTGTTGTATACAAAGCAAATTTAGAAAAATGTTGTCTTTCCTTAAGTCCTAAATGTCTAAAGACCCTAAACGTCAGCTTTCTTTTCCTGTTCTGCGGATCATTGTGGAACATTTTTGAGAAACAGTGTCTTATTTGTTAGTTTTTAAAAAGTTTCAATTTTTGCTTCCTTGGAGAGTATGTTGGAAGGAAAATTAAACTAATATGGCTGAGGTAGTTGCAAATTTTAGATCTGGCTTAGGTGGTCAAAATTCTTTTCAGAAAGCATTATATTTGAAGTTTTTATTATCATACTGGATATCAACTCCTCTTTTCCCACCTGACTGTACAGCTGGAACAGTTTTTTTGAAGCATTTCAAATTGATGACATTTTGAGTAGCATTAAAATAAGTTAGTAGTGTTTGATTTCTTTCTCTTTCAAAATAACACTTCAAGTCAAATTTCGTGTGCATGGATTTTTTTTATTTAGGGGAGCAGTGGCACATAAATGGAAATGCCAGTGATAAAAATTAGACAGTAGAACTACTATATGGAAAACAAGCTGTCTAAATGACTTCTTTTGACTGCCTGCACATATAGTAAAAATTATATGATTAGTTTTGTTGCAGTATTAGCTGCAGGTCATTGAGGGATTCCTTTGAGTGCTTATTTTCATGTAGCAAACTTTGAATGAGGCTCTTTAGCATATTAGCTGGCTACTCCTCATTGTCCTTTTAATAGCTTATTAGACAAAACTAAAGCTTATTCTCTCCTACCAAACTAATTACCTGCAAACTTTTTTTGTTACAGTTACTGTTAAAAGTGTGTGACATTATTTGAATACTTCAAGAGACAGCTTGAATTTTAGCTGAAAAAAAGGGTATAGCTCCTCTTGTTGTTCCTCTTTTATATGGCAGTAATCTGCAGGCCACTTGATGGTCTTTTTGGGTCCCTTCCAACTCAGAATATTCTGTGATTCAGAAAGGTGCAGATGCTAAAAGAGTTAATTGGAATCAAAAGAGCAGTAAATTAGTAGATGCTCAAATATCTACTTTTGACAAATTTCTGGTTAATGTTTCTGAGTTGAGAGCACAAGGTCTTTATTACTGAATCAGACCCCCTCTTACACTTTCCTAAGAAATACTACAATGAACAGTGTAATTGCTGGAGCTGTAACAGAGCATTACAGAAACAACAAACACCTATTGCTGTGTGTAGCATACTACAGTGCTGCACTCACTGTTGTCTTACAATCTTTTAATCTGATAACACTTGAGGAAATAACCTGTGTGGCCATTGCTTCTACTGACAGGAATTTCTTGGAGGTATTGAATATCTCTCCTAATGAGATATTTGGAGATTTGTTTTGATATAAATGCATCTTTGCATTTATCTGTCACTCTGTGCTCCTGCATATAGAGCCAAAGTTGCTTTTTGAATTCCAGGGTTCTTGAAAAGCCTTGGCAGCAGCTACCCAATCTCTCACTTTATTGATGTTGTTGTTTGCTGCACAGTGAAACAGGAGGAATCCAAACTACTTCTTCTGGTCTTCAAACAGGTGTTATTTTGTGTGATGCAAATTCTCCTGAAAACACACAGTGCCCCTCTCTGTTGTACACGGGGCTGTTACCAACATCCACATCACTACTCCGGAGGCACGGCTTGCTGGCTCTGGGTGGAAGCTGATTGCTGCTCTGGCAATAAATAAAATACAGTCAGAGGGAGGCATCATTGTTTCTTGTAAATCAAAACCAGTAGCATTGTTTATAATCTTAAATAGAATCATATTTGAAGATCTCATATTTGAAGTTAGAATTTTCCACAGAATATTTTAATAAAAATATAGAAATGAAGATACAAGCAAGCAACTAATAATAAATTAATTAAATTCCAAGATCTATCTGAATGAAAACAAGTTAATAGGACCATAACATGGTCAGTAAAATCACATACACCAAGTTCAAGTTCAGAAGTTTTCATCTGAACTATTTAGCTTTGAAATTAGAAATAGTTGCATGGATTTTAGTATTTATACTGAGGTTTCAGCTTTCCTTTAAAAAGTTAAATAGCCTCATTAGACCTAGTCAAAAGGAATTTAATCTGGAGAAAATGTAATTTAATTTAATAATGACTGGACTGGAACAGGCTTATGTAATTTAGAATAAAACAGGATATAATTTATGGTTCCTAACATAAAAACATTAAAATCTTTAGCCTGATGCTGTGCCACACTACAGGGAGTATTTCTGCCTGTTTGATACAGAGCATTGCTTTAGAGCTAGAGAAAATATTTTTGTTCAAATCTTTATTTTAATTTAGGCAAACGACACAGAATGCTTAATTAAACAAATCTGAAATGCCAACACTTTTCATCCTGTCCCTTCTTGGCAAGCATTGAGAAATCATGAGAAAGAAATCTATTATGAGGCAAATAATGGGAAGATAAATTTTGTTATTTCTTGTACAATTGCAAAGCATGAGTCAAGAGTGTTGGATTGAGTGTCATTTCTGTTTAGCAAGTTTTTAAAATGGACTCATTTAAAAATTATTTGGTTTATGTATTTAAGCCTTTAATATGTAATGAGCATTCAGCATCCAGCTGATCCAACAGGTAGTTTCTGACTGTACCCCAGATAATCTTGCATTAACTTACTCCTGGCACAGTTGCTGATCTCAGTGGTTCATAGCTCTTGGTGGTGATAAATTTTCAGGTTTGCTTCTGGTATTATCCTTCTGCACCTCTGTCAGGGAAACTATAAATTCTGTAGCACAAATAAATGTTGCTGTCTGCAGTTCATGTAAGACAAAGTTCTATGAGCAAAATACCTTGGGGCAAGTTTTTAATCTGCTTACACGGTGGTTTACAGAGACAAGCACATTTACCTCTGGCTATTCTTGCTGCTTCACAAATGAGAAATGTGTGTGTTAAAAGGTGTATATTTTAAATCCCATTGAAGATAAGCACACATATTTAATCTGATTGGCAAGAAGCCTGTAGTGCCTCGTGTCAAACTACAAGTCTCAAAAAAATTGCTTTCTGCAAATGATTTCAGTGTAAACCAAAGTTCATTCAAGGAGGATCTTTTGACCTTTCAGGAGCTGCAGGACAGGAATTAACAGGAAAAAACACATAGACACAGTCTTACAGGTACAGAGGATTGGCAGATTTATGGAAGCCAGCTTACCATGGCAATGCCTGGTTTTATTCAAAGTACCCTGCACAGGAGAGTTGAGTAACATGTTTCGTAAGCACAGAGAGTAACGTTTTGTCTAAGTGTTCATTTCTTGACTACCAAACCACTGCAAACCACCAGGGGAAAGTAGTGGTTGCAATGCCAGCAGTGAAAAAGCAATCCTGTTTCGTATATATCTCCAAAATGAAAGTGTGAAGAATGAAATAAAATGTTGCTTTTAGAAATATGGTTTCATGTGATGCAATATTTACATCTCTTTTTGAGGACTTTAAGTACTTTGCATGTAGAAACTTCTTCCTACTTGTAGTAGTAAGTATTTCTTCTAACTATATGTGCTGTTCCTTTTTACTGTGCTCTTGATGTTTCTATATGCAGTAGTGAGTGGGTGGTTTGGGTCTCTTAAAGAATCACCATCAAAAGTACTGGCAAGAAGCAGAGTTTAATATAAATTTGTGTAAGTGAAGTCATAGAATCATAGAATGGGTTGAGTTGGGAGAGAGATCATCTCGTTCCACCAGGGTCACCTTCCATTAGACCAGATTGCTCAGAGATCCATCCAGCCTGGCCTTGGACACTTTCAGGGGTGAGGCAGCCACACCTTCTTTGGGCAACCTGTTCCAGGGCCTCACCACCCTAACAGGGATGAGTTTCTTACAAATTTCTGATCTAACCCTGCCTTCTGGCATATTTAAGCCATTCCCCCTTGTCCTCACATTCCAGGCTCTTGTCCAAAGTCCCTCTCCAGCTCTCCTGGAGCCCCTTTAGGCACCAGAAGGTGCTCTAAGTTCTCGCTGGAGCCTTTTCTTCTCCAGGCTGAACAGCCCAGCTCTCCCAGCCTGGCTCTGGAGCAGAGATGCTCCAGCCCTCTGGGCATCTTTGTGGCCTCCTCTGGACTTGCTCCAGCAGGTTCACAACCTTCCTTCCCTGGGAGCCCCAGAGCTGAACACAGCGCTCCAGTTCTCCCAAGAGTGCAGTACAGGGGGAGAATCCCCTCCCTTGACCTCCTGGCCATGCCGCTCGTGATGCAACCCAGGACACAGCTGTCTTTCTGGGCTACAGCCACATTGTCAGGTCATGTCATGCTTCTCATCCACCAGCACCCCCAAATCCTCCTCCTCAGAGCTGCTGTCACTGCATGTTTTGGTAGAAAGCTGTATATTGACAGAAAATCTAAATTGTTAATGTCTTCTGTTGCAAGTCACAAACTGCAGCGTGTGCTGAGGTTGGTTCATTTGTTTTTCCCCTTTTTAACTGCTATGAATTCAAGAACAAATTGTGAATGACACAGTAAGAGTGAGGGCAAGAAGGTGCTTTGAGCCAGCTATCTCAAGGATTGAAGATTTCAGGTTTTCAGGTAATACAGTTTTAACAGTGCCTTTGGGAAATAAGATGAAAGGAAGTCTAAAGCTCATGGCAAAAACAAAAGAGAATAAATTACTTGAGGCCAGTTGTGAAGAAAAGAGAAATATTAGGAGGCAAAAATGAAAGTGATGAAAAAGAACGGAGGGTGGAGAATATATCAGCTTCTGTAAATCCCTTTGATTATTTTGGTGGTATCCATAAAATTAAGATCATCTACTTTGGGACATTCTGAAAGCAGGTGTATGGTTGTATCTACATTTAAGAAACGTGCAGGAAAAAATGTTCACAAATCTGAGAATACTAATAATTTTCTAAAAGGTCAAGTTGTACTCAAGAGAGAACTACAAACAACTTCTTTTATAGTGGAAAGATAATATAACCTCTTAGTGCTTAAGGTTTTGTTTGGTTTTTTTTTCCTTTCAGTGCTGAAGGGCACTTAGTCTGGCCTCTGCCTTGGAGGCATGGTGGGTACTGATAGTTTCATTCTGTGCAGATGTCTGTGGTATGGTCTCTTGGGACTGCAAAGATGGAGACTCACTCTTGATATGCTTTGCATATTTATACTTAAAGTAGCTCCCAGAAATGGAGTAAAAAGGGGAGCCTCGTGTGGGTCCATGTGCAAGACGACATCTCAGTGAGTTGTTATATCATTTTAAATCATTGCATCCAAACTGTTTAGTTTTGTAGAATTAGTTTAGTACCATGGTAACATTTACATAGGAAATCCTATTAACATTTCTTCCATAGTGTCCTTTGTATAGAATGTAACTTTTGACTTCTCCGATTAGTTCTGCTACCACCATGTCATAATAAATCTATTGGCTTGGCTTTTTGTTTGTACATTAGTTCTTGGTGACTTTTGGAGATTAGTGGCATTAATGCTTCTTCTGATTTCTAGGAATGTTTCTTCTTGTTTATATGTTGTGACTAGAAAGATGAAGAGCATAATATTGTAGTTTTAAATCGGCATTAAGATGTCATAGCCCTTCAATATCTGACAATTCTGTGTTTACTTCACTGTAAGTTTTTGCCCTTGCTCATTGGGTTGACTGTGTCTTACACTCTTTGCTTATCCTTTCATACTGCCCCTTCAAGTACGCCACACAGACCTCTCAGAGCAAAGACTTGGTAGCTCTCTTTCTGAGGAAAATTTTAATGTGGAAATTAGCCATACTTGACTTCATAAATAATGTGTATCTAACTTCATCTACAGTGTTTCGTAGTGTAGTGTTGGATCTCCATCATAATCCGCAATGGCCACTCTTTCAAAGGGTTGCAGCTGTGTTTGTTTTTACTGCTGCACCTGTGCTGGTGTTAGAAAAGACTGATTTGTGATAAAAAAATTAAGAGCACTGAACATATATTTTACTGTCCGTAAACATGGTAATTGATATTTTTATGCTTCTTTTTCTCTGTTGTGACTTCCAGCATGGTGTTAAACTTCACCTCTGAAGTTGTGATAACAGAGTACCGCGTGTGTCCTACTCCATCCGTAGAAGGCTTTTTTTGGTACTTAGCTGAGAAACATTGAGGAAGGAGATTAGAAATATTTCAGTTCCTTTTATTAGGATCTTTGTGCTCTGCAAGAGGCAAAGTAGTTTCAAAAGACTTGCAAAGGACAGGAATTTTCCCCTTTAGCTCCATGTCCAGATTAGGTAGTTCCTTGCCTGGGACATTAAGAAGTGATGTGTAAAATAGCAAAATTGGGAAGACAAGTGTGACAGAGAACTTTGGTGTTTGATATCATGTGGTGGCTGTCGCTTTGAAACGCAGCTCCTAAACAGAATGTGAGACTTTGACCCACCAAGGCGAACAGCTATTCTAAGAGCCTGTTTCATGATTTTGACAGTGCTGGGTCCTTCCCTCTTGTCTTTGCCAGTGACAGGAGGAAGAGGTTACCTTGGAAACACCAGCAGAGGTTTCTTCATTAATGAATGCTGATATGGAGAAAGTACTGCAAAGATAGATAAACCTGATGTAGGTTACAGCCCTTGTTGTCAGCTGTGATGCTTGGAAGAATCTGAAGCTGGCAACTAAAATTTGTAACACAGCTTCTGTCCTTTGGTTAATACTGTGGAGGTTACAGGGGGTTTTGTCCAAAAGCACTAGAAAAAAAAATGTACAGCCATTTTGGGTTTAAGGTTGTCAAAAATATTCATAGCACGTGCACTGACAAAAGATAACATCTTGTGAGAACAGTGAAGGGCTGTAAACTGTGAGCATGCATGGAAAAGAGATGTAACAGAATTTCTTAGTAATTTCATATAATACACTCACACTCCTGTTGAGTTATGGCAATGTCAACGCTATATTGAATATTTAAGGTGGGCACACATTTGTTCTTGGCCTCTTACTGCTTATGCCATTCCCTCTATATTGAGATTTATCTGCCCTGTCAGGACCAGGATTTTTAAGTTTAAAGCAATAAAATGATAATTAAACTGATGGAATCACGTTAATGATTGTTTTGACACATTTTGAGGTGACAAAAAATGAGTAATTAATACAATGAGTAGTTGATATGGAGGATGCTGCTTAAATTGTAATTGTTGTTTAAAAACCAAGTAGTTATATATATATATATGTCTCCAGAATTTTATTCACTCTTTTTTCCCGAGTTTGTAGGAACTCATGACACGTGATATTTACAAATACTTTTCCTGTTTAAGATACCTGTATCCCCATCAAAAGGATTTAAATTGTTTTGAGACTACAACTGTTTATAATAAAACATTTTCCAAATCTTACTTTTCAGTAATGCTTGGTAATAAAAGCCGTTAAATTTTCAGTGTGTGTAGTAAAAGTGGGAGATAAATAGATTATTTTGAAATGGCTAGAGGAAAACATATAATAGTCATGTCTAGTTTTGATTTAGCTTTCTCTTACAGTGCAAGACTGAGGATGCTGTCAGATTAAGTACCCTCCTCTCTTTAAAATACATTAAATGTTGCCATCCATGTAATTGTGTGACAGACTGGAAGTTCCTGAATGTCTAAATTATATTTTTCCTTGTTTACCTCTTGAAGTGAGTAATAATAGGTTGCTTGGGTTTTTTCCAGATAACCTTTTTCATGCTGCTCTCTGCAGTGTGTGTGATGCTGAACTTGGCCGGGTCCATTCTCTCCTGTCAGAATGCTCAGCTGGTGAAGTCCCTGGAAGGATGTCAGTTGGTGAGTGATGGAAAACACGTTTCCTCCCAAGGGCGAGAATTCTATTTTTCATCGGTTAGGGTTTTATACACATATTCCTTTAATTTCCAAAACATTAGGTATTTGGTAGAGCAATCTATAGATGTTACAACCTGAAAAAACATTTTGGGAAAAGTTTGAGTTAAAGCGCTAATGGATTTAGTGTTTTGCCACCTCAAAAAGTAACTTTTAATATCATAAGGATTTACTTCTTACTGTCATGGTAAAAATGATGCTTCAGCAGAATAGGTGGAATACAGGCCACATCAGAGAAATGTGGTGGTTGCCATCTGATGTCAGCAGGATCAGGATTGATCCACCCAGTACTTCTCCAGGCAGTGGATTTCACAGATAGGAATGTTTTGGTATGTGTGTGCTAATATTTTGTTTGCCAACCTGAGTTTTTCTTTTTAATTTCCAAAGTAAATGAATGTTACTCGTGTTAAATGAAATACAGAACAATACAAATTATCATGATGTGGCATGCTCTAGATTATGAGGTACAATTTACTTAAAGCCTTTGTGTTTTTATCTCAGGAAAAAAGTACATACACATTGAATTCTAGCATATTTTCTGACTTCAACTTGCAAAGATGTCTACAGAAGTATACTCATGACTGAAATGTTTGAGTTTAAATAATAGGTGTTCAAACTGTACTTTCCTTTTTCAGAGCATGATGAAATACTAAGTAGCTTTGCCACAGTGTTGTACCCTGTAAGGGTGAGTTAATTTCATTGTGGCTGTTTGTCATATTGTAACTGTTTCCAAAAAAAACCGCAAAAGCAACAGTTTCTTCTACCCAGACCTTGCTTTTTAGGTTTTCCTTGCTCAAAATCCCATTTCAGTCAGGCTGGGGACTTGCATATGAATATATTGCATTGCCATGTTGCAGTGCTCGTATATATGGAATTCTAGAGTTCTGTTCTCATAGACCACCCCCTGGGAGGGATGCACTCTAGTGAGCAGCACTGCTTTATGATTAAGCACAGGATTTGACTGAGAAGGTGATGATGTATTATCATGAGAATATTCAATAACTTTATTACCATTTTTCACTCAAAAAAGAAAAATCCCAGTTTCTTAACATCTTGTTCCAAGTGTATATTTAATTTTAATTCCTGAGGTGGCTCTCTTAAGTGCTGTAGATCTGTGCAATCCTTCACTATGCGACTGGTGTACATTAGCAAATCTAAATCCTTTACTTGCCTCCTAGGATACAAATGTACTCTCTGGGGATGCAGCTCTAGAAGTCAAAATCCAGCCTTTGCAGATATGTGGTTTGAAATGTAGTTAACATCCCATATAATTAGTTATAAATTTCAGTAAATTTCAGTAAATTTTCAAGCACAGTATAGTAAAAAAGCCAAATTCAAAATAAATTCTGTTTTAGTTCTGGTATTTCTGTCAAACTCATTCATGCTGAGTGCATGGCTTTAAAAGCTATAATAGTATCTACTGTATTATGGAGTATAAATTCAGCAGTGTTTCACATGTAGTGTTGTTATTCAAAGAAAAAGAACAAGACACAGTGGTCTTGTTTTGCTTTAAACACGGGGGATTTATTGTAGATTCCATAATATGTATTTTTGCGTGAATATGAGAAATGTGCTCGCCATATTGTTAGCATTTTGAATGTGTAATTTGTGAAGCTGGTATTTGTGCCCTTTATCCTGCAGCTTAGCAACATACAACACGGAGAGGAAAAAAGGGCAGTAGCTTTAACGCCTTGTTATGAAAAATTAATTGGAATTTTTTTTCCCATGATTAGCTGCAGATCTTGTAGCCAAAACCTCAAGATACTGCTTTAAGTGAGTAGGAGTAGGACGTGTACAGAGCAGTTACACACTCAAGCTGTTCATTAATGTGTATAGGAGAAACATTTATGTATAGGAATTTCTTTTTCAAATAATGGATCTCTAAAAATTGTTCTTAAAATATATGGGTAGAGCAATTAATATATTTAATTTATATTCTATTATTGCACAAGACAGAGTACATTTCATTTCTTCATCTATATTTGTTTTTATTGAGTTTACCTGTCTTATAAGTCACTTATTCATTTAAAAATAAATGCTGTCATTTTAATCAAATTTACAGGTGATTTTAATTCAGAAAAGTAGTGATAGTATCAATATCTCTATTGAAAGATTACTTGTAATTTTTTTTTTTGGTCGTACAGCTGAAATTGGCCTGTGGTTATAGTAACATATAAAGGAAGACTCTTCTTTCCACTGAATTATCTTTAGCTGGAATAGACAAAGCAAGGAAAAGTGAAGCAAGTGCAGGTTCACAAAGAGCTGAATGGCAGAGCCCAGCTCCAGAACTGAGGTTTATTTGTATTCCATTTTGCACTGGAGCTACACTGAGGTCTGTGCATATTGAAAAACAATTTTTAAAATTCCAGGAAAAAGAATAGACTCTGGTTTGTTCTTATTTATATATCAGGTTTTAATCTTGATATTTCCCTACAATGCAATTTTATCCTTACTGGATCTTCCTGTATTTCCCTCTGCCTAAGGTACTAGAATCCGCTGAAGCTCCTTCCCATAAGTACACCAGTGGGGCTTCCTTGTGCTCCACTGCCTTGTTATCAGCTTTGGAACTCTCATACTTCATTTTGAAATTTTTCATTGCCTTTTTATGTTCCCTGTAAAAAACCTTGAACATTAATTGAGAAGAAGAAGCAGTAAAATCTATTACTACTTTTACCAGAAGATTGACATTTGTACTATGGAGATGGTAGAATGCAAAGTAACAATATTAACGAATTCCTAATTTGCCGTGTCTGGGGAGAATGTGTGTGCACTTAGCAGCCAAACAGGCAAACAAGCTTCTTTTCAGCAGCATCGAGAGAAGTTGGTTAATTGATACAGATGAAAAAAGTAACATAAGGCCTGTGAGTGTGTGTGCATGTATTTGTAATAAATCTGGAAGGTCCTTTCCTTTTTTGATTGTCTGCTGCATTAAAGTCAGGTTTTAATGGGTTTTATGACTTTTGAAATAACTGTACTGCTTTTTGACAAAACAAAATGAACTTACAAGACAATTTATGCATATAGGCAGCCTGGCCAAAGTTTGAAATCTTAAATGTGATTTGGATGGGAGTGTACTGTGCAACTGTCATAAATATGAAAGCACACGAACTCTACTGTGAGTACTGACTGGCGCAAGTAAGAATCACGGAGCGGAACACAAATATGTGCAGGATGGTGGGGGTATGTGCAGGGAATGAAGTGAATGATGCTTTATTCTTGAGCTCTGCCAGCCAAAACGAGATTGAAACAGACAGTTTTGGAGACACTGCTGATGTAATTGTGTCTGAGGTTGGCAAACACCAGCCCAGCAGTTGAAGGGAGCGATCCCAACTCCTCCTGCCTGTACCAATGCAGATTTATTGTCAGTGCTAGTGTCTCTGTTTATGAAGTCACACAGTGAATGGTATTTGAGGTGTGATCTGGGCTAAAAATAAACTGCTTCTCCTCCTTCCTCCCCAAAAGAAAAAAGAAAAGTTAATATTGGCTCTCTTTAGGTCACAGAACAGCTGTATGAATTCTTGATCCTGTCTGCACAAGTGTGGGACAGCAGCAGGGCAGGGAAGGGCGTTCTGGAGCAGGGGGCTCAGGAGTGCTTTCAGCTCTGTATTGTTGAGAACATGAATGCAGTGACGCCTTCAGCCTTTTGTCCTGCTCCCCATTGCAGAAACACAACTCAGCAAAGATGACCCTTCACAAACATGGAAGGAAAAGGTGCACAACGAGGCAAATTGATAAACATTCTCCAAAAATAATACGCTTCCAATCTGGTAGTGAATCTTGGGTGGTTTTGAATATACTGTGATTCTTAAGATGACCCTGTGTTTTGCAAGAACTTTAATGTAAACAATTAGCTTTTAATTCATTTCAAGAATTAAATTTAAAGAAGAGCTACCGGGCAGTACAAAGTTATGGAACAACTTTCAGAATTAATTGAGACTCTCTCCTAAATGGGGAACATTGACCCAGCCTTATTTTTGTGATACCTGTCCATTACATGTGATACAAGTAGCCCTGGGATCTGTATTTCACATTAGAAATGCCAGATACATACCTTGAGTCAGTGCCTGTCCTTTATTAAACAGAGGCAGCAAGGATCAGAATAGATGATCTTGCAGAAGAAAGCTTTGTCTGAAGACCATTTTCCTCATTACAAAAATTTTTTAGCAGCTGAAGCCAAAATTGATTTGCCTGGTGCAGCCTTCTGGCGCCTGGCCTTGGGACAGCTCTAAACTCAAAGTGTGAGTTCCAAACTTCCTCGGCAGCGTTCCTCAATTACTGAACCATATCCAGAGAGTTTTGGGAGCAAGACTGCCCAGTGACATCTAGTGCTTTGATTTTACATTGGCTTGAAGAGCTGAGATCAGCTGATCATAAACCATTTAGTTGGGTTTTGCTTGGATCTTTCACCTTTTAAAAGAAAGTATTAAAAGATTACAGGAATTGGAAAAGAAGCAGTCTGAAATCGTTCAAGCTGCTTTGTGAGTTAAATTGTATGCTAATGAGAAATAAAACCCACAACTATGATAAAGGTGAGCAAACTATGTGTTTTCTTTATTTCTTTGCAGTGTCTGTGGCATAGGATATGACCGGTCTCTGTGAGTTGCCACAGACAATTATTTCCAGTGTTGCCTTGGAGAATATGGGAAATGGTGTAATTTACATACCCAATTTTTCTAAAGCCTTTTACAAATTGTGCTGGCTAGAGGGCAATCTGGAGTCTCAGGAGCTGAAGTCCCCTGAGATAGCTCCTGCCCTGAGCATGCTTTCATCACAGTAAGCAAGCATTCAGTCATCTGTACCTCATCTGGAGAAGTTTATTATGATCTTTTAATTGGCTCTTATTTCTGCTCTTCCATCTGCTATCCTGGTCACCAGCATGTAAGGGGAGAAAGTGCTACATAAGCCTGATAGGGGTAGCACTAAAAAATACATATATTTAAACATAAAACTTTTAAGATCATATGAACAATTTAAACATTTTTTGAGGTCTAAGCAGTAAGTAAATATTCTGTTGAAATGATTCTATGTATAAAGCTGTGCAAGGTAATTTTACAAGGAATGCTGGTACCTGTTTTTGTTCCGGAAATTGGCAGCATCCTAGGGAGAGTATGAATTAAAAACAGCAAATGCATATTTGCATTAGGAAGGTTTTTGTGGATTTGTGTCTGGAAATTTCAGGAGATTTTTTAATGCAAAAGAGGAAGTAACATGGTGATTCTATGCCAGCCACTATGCTTCCATCTTTACTTTGGGAAATAAAGGACTGATTTGTGATCATGACTCCTTCACGTATTTTCTGACCTTTTTCTGTTATTTTTTGTTTCCCCACACTGAGTATGATTTTATGTTTATTCACTTGAGTTACTCTGGTTTCACCTGCCCTTGGAAAGCAAATTTTTTTCAAAAAGAGGCGTAAAATGTAACAGTCTTTGATATTGAATCCTCTTTCTGTATCTTACCTGTTTTTATAGCTTATACTCACATATGGAAACCATTCACCTCCAAGGATTCTGCACAGAGATTTTCATTTTCCATTTAGTAGTCATTACTGTAACTGTAAATACAATTTTTGGGAAGCGTGTTTCTGTTGATATATACTTTTTCTGACCTTTTCTTTTCTCCACAGATTAAATTCGACAGTGATGGTGTCTGTGTTTGCTGTGAAATGCAGCATCAAACATCAGGCTGCAGTAACTTGGGAGAAACACTGAAACTGAACCCTCTGCAGGAGTGCAATGCAGTGAGGCTGACCCTAAAGGTGCGTTAGGAGAGAATTAATGGTTTATTGCAGTTTTAACTTAGCAGGACGAAGTGTGTGATGAAGGGAGGAGCAGCTGCTGTTCTCTGTCTTCATCCGCTCTTACGCGCAAAAAACATCTTCATCACAATATCAGCATTCGTGCGGGTAACTGTTTTATTAAAGGCTATTCAAGAAACAGAAGTTAAAACTGGCTGTGACTGATGCTGGAAGGTGCAAGAACAGGCGTCTTTCACTTTGCTGTTCCAAGGTGGTGGTGTTTATCGATGCTATGGTAAACTGCGAAGAAACACAAAGTATTGCAGAATGATGAGGTATTTCCTGACTTGCTGCTACCGTGAAGGCAGCTGGACTTTACTTTGGGAGAGAAGACTAAGTGTTCCTTCTGGATAATGCTTATAAACTGTCGCTGCAACATTGTAAGAAGTTTAAATCTTGTAGCATTTTGTGTTACAACTACCCAGGGAAAAAATTGAGAGCAAGTACTAAGAATGTTGTGTAAGTGAGTTAGAGCTCAGTGTAATTGCTCTCATCATTGCTTCACTTCATTATCACCAAATGGGAAGACGTTGATGCTATGTTGTTTTGAAAAATAATAAGGAACCAATGAAAGAACTGCTCAGAAAAAGGAACCCTAGCCTGAGAGGCAGATATTGATTCATTCTAGTTTTAGTTTCGTGATCAGCAGAACTCTGCGTCTGTGACTCTCAATTTCAAAGTATGTATTTTAATAAAATTAATAGAAAATAATGGAGTAAAGTAGAGAAATTAATTGTGAGAAGGATCTTAGGGAGATAAATTATAGGGTGGGTCCTGAGAAAGCTATAATAATTTTATTGATATTTGAAGATATATTTTAAAATTCCGAATGCTAGAAATCCTGTACGAGGTATGTAGTAAATACCTAAATGTTCTTCAGCCTTGTTAAGAAAAAGCAAAAAAATTACTACCAAGTGATAAGGATCAGGTAGAAGTTAAAACATTTTTTTATGGCCCTAAAATTAAGTAAGAACTCTGCCTCAGGTTTTAATGAGGATGATAAAGGTAACAGACCAAAAACCTACTGGGTAGAAGGAGTTTAGTAAGTGGAAAAGAAGCATAACTTGACATTGCTGGTCAAAACATAACAATCTTCAGTGAAATATATTACAAGAAGGTAACTTCTGAGAAGGACATTCCTCAAAGTATGACAGATGCAGAAACATGAACCTGTCATTCAGGAAAAGCTGAAATGCTAATTCCATAAAAATGAAGATTGAGGGAGCATATGTTTGCTTCCTGCAAATATGTCAGTAAGGTAAACTTTAATGAGAGGGAAAACAACTGTTTATCTTTGGAGGACATTGTTAGCATATGAAGTGAGTAGAAGTGACATATGCTGAAAATCAAGATAAGAATTCTAACCAATACAGCAATCAGAATACAAGCACAAAATATAATTTCTTCTAAGATATAACTCAATCATTTATAAGAGAATCGACATATTAACTTACACTACAAGAGAACGGATTTAAACACAGGAGTTCCCATGAGTATAGTCCGAGTGCAATTTAAATTATGGTCAGAACTTTTCATCTAAGAAAGGGTAGTTAGGAAAATAACTTTTTCAGAAAGTTTTTTACATCTTTTTCAGTTTTAATTCTACATTTGCTTTCTATTTGGCTTAGCTCTGATTCCTGGCTGTAAATTTAAGAACAACATTCTACTAAGCCCATAAGAAAAAAAGTTACAGCTCATTAGATAGCAGCTGACAATGATAAGGCTCACCCTCTTTAATTACAATTAACAACTACAATGTAATTTTAAAGAAACAGATGTTTTAGTACCAAAACCTCAATTGTGCTCATTGTTTGAGGAGCCAGAGGGAGAAAAAATGTAGAGAACCAGAATTAAGATTATACATCTTGGTGTATAACATTGTGTAGGTTTCATGCTCCTCTTTATTGCAAGTGGGGTAAAAAGCTCATGTTTCCACTAAGTCATCTGTGGGTTTTGGTGGTAGCAGCTATGGAGCTCCACTGTGAACAGAACAATCGAGCATATATCACCTGTCTGATCTTGTTCCAGGCAGTCAAACAGGACAAGGAAAACCAACAGTGGCTTCTGGTCCTGTTTATGTTAACTGTGCCTTGTGTGATACTGAGTGGAGGGGGTTAAAATTGCTTTGAAAAATCTCTAAAGTTGTTTTGTTGTTTCTGCCATGAACCATCCCTTTGTGCTTTTTTGTGAATCAATCCTCTTTCTTTCTTCATTTTAAGCCCTGAGTAAACTACTCAAACATTTCAATGGGGGCAAAAGAACTACCAGTGCAGTATGTATGGTCACACATATGTGCATTTCTAGTATGAGTATTGATTGCAAATGCTGACTGATCTGTAAGTGCTGATTTCCGAGATCAGTTGAATAGTGGGATTTCAGCACAAAAGTATATGTTACTGTAAAATGGACAAAAATACTGTGCCATTTCACTGTTGTAATGGGGACTCAGCCCATTCAAGGGTGGTGAATTGGTAGGGTTAGAATTATGTTTTTAAGATATCATACTTGTAGTCTTGTCTGCACACCTCAGTAAAAATAGCACAGTTGCATGATGTGATGAACTGCCATTAAGATCTGCAGGCACCCAAGTGTGATCCATCTGCCCTGTTTTACAATGGAGAGACTTCCTGGTTTCTGTTTTTCACTAGAAGATGTGGGGGTTT
The DNA here is from genome assembly GCA_013398955.1 of Callaeas wilsoni. Lineage (NCBI taxonomy): Eukaryota > Metazoa > Chordata > Aves > Passeriformes > Callaeidae > Callaeas > Callaeas wilsoni. The sequence goes on along the minus strand of VWPU01001055.1, from coordinate 123,020 downwards.
TTTACTGTTTCCTGCATTAGTAGCTCCTAAACTGCCCCTGAAAATAAGGTTCCTTGCTTTCCTCTGAATACTCAGGGTCAAGAATCCGTGCTTCTAAAGAATGTCAGTGTCCCAGTATCTTGATGTTATTTTTTTGCAATAACTACACTTCTAGAACAGCTTTATCCCATATTAGGATGTTACTTGACTTAATTAGAGCCAAATGAAGGCACAAGCAAATCCTAGCTATTTACGCAATTAGTTAAAAGAGTTTAAAAGGTTTACTAAGAAGCAGGTGTCCAAAAATGAGATGATGGCCACAGATGGGATGGACTTAGGATGCAGTTTCAATAACATCAACTTAATCTGTTTTTCCACAGGAAGTGTGTTGGTTTATGGATGAAATTTTAAGGAACTCAGTTTTTCTTGTGATGTTAATTAAAGTACAAAGGCTGAATTTTCCTGACATCTTTCATCTGTGAAAATTATTTCTTCTTTCTAAACTCAGAGTATTCTGAACTTACTTAAGATGCACATGGAACATTTTGAGAGGATGAAGTTAGGTATTTAGAAGTTTGAATTATTTTGTAATGTATTATTGCTGTCTGATACTGGCATGTAAGAGGAGAATGCTATGCTGTTTTGGTTTCATAATGATCCAATTTAGTATTTTTAATTGCTTTTAACAGCTTACACAGTCCAGAATACCTGCAGACGTGTGTGAATTTATAGATTTGCTATTTACATGATTGCTTCCTACTTTGCTTAAGGTGCATCTGTAGAATGCATTTGTGACTATCAGGCAAGGAGAGAAGCTGATTCTCTCCTCTTTCTTCAGCATAAATATTTGGTTTGGAGTTGCTAAAGTTCAAGTAATATAAATAGTATATAAAGAATAAATGGCTTTTTCAGGTTTCTGATTCCATTCATTAGTTAGGCATCTCCATTAGAGATTTATGTAGCTCAGGGCTCTTGCAGTGTCTGTGTGAATACTTTATTTCCTTTCCTCTCCTTTGTATCCAAATTTATTGTTACTGAGTTTCCTGATGGCCAAGTCTACTCATATGGTTTTTTTCATTCAGAAGAAGATGCTTCCACTTGCAAAACAGAGGAGGATGGCTCCTAAAACATTCTTTAGAGTTATGAGAAAAGCCTTTCCTCAGATTTTGCTGTAAGACCAAATGCAATATTACTAATTTTGCTGAATGACTTACCTGAAAGGCTTCATAAGCTACTTAAAATTGGATAAAGCTCAGCACAGAATAAGTCATTCCAGATCAGATTTTTAAATGCTGGACTTGTTTCACATTCCTTTACAGGCAGCTGAAAATATTCCCTACATTCAGAGTGTATTTACCACACCAGAGACGGGTGCGTCAGGGGGCGGGTCACGGTGGGCTTTGTAGTCTGAATAGTTGAGCTACTTTTCCTTCCTCAGAAGTTTTTCTGTTCCTAGCTTGGGCAATGAGTGAATATGGTTGTAAACTTCTTTCATGGTTGAAAAGGTGCCTCTTTGAATGACTGGAATCTGTTTATTCCATCCTTGTCCAGTTATTTTATGAAACCTTAGTCTTTCAGGAGTCTCTGTCATATCTCCAGTACTAAATCTAATGCAGACACCTGAGTTGGAAGGTATGCAAACTTGCGTACAAGCACCTGTGCACTGCTTCTTAAAAATATAGTAAATATTTTAGATGCATGTAAAATAGCAAATTATACTGTACTTTCAAACCTTAAATCTATTTTATGCAGTGTTGACCATCTCTCCATTTACAATTCAATGTGTGTTTGAGACCCATTTGCTCAGAATTAATTCTTGAGCCTTCCTTGTGTTAGAGCAGATATTTTCCCAGTGTTTTGCCAGACGTATCCAGTGAGAACAACTGAAGTTATATTTTGAGTTAAAAGGATTGTTGTCCTTGAATTCTTGAATAAAAGAGGTACATTGACACTAATTTCATGGATGAAAAAGCTTTACTGCTTATTATCTCTTTTCAGGATATAAGTAGTATAAGAAATTAAGCACTATAATTGAAGTCAATCAAGGAGAAAAGAAATCATCTCCACAGCATTGCAGCCGTGGAGCTGCTTTTAGCCATTGATCGCTGGAGATGTTTAGATCCATGTGTTCAGGGCTGCTGCTTACAGAGTGTTCTTTTTACACATCAGCAAGCTGATTTTGCTTCTTTCATTGTATATTGACTAAGGTCTCAAAAGTGCCAAGAACTTGAGAACCTCAAAGACTACACACCTTTTATTTCCACAGTAAAATAATCGATTTAGCCAGCAAAATGTGAGTATGTTGTAAAGAGAGCTGCCAGTTCAATACTGTTGAGCGGACTGGAACTCATAAAATGAATTGGATGTACTTCATTTCCTTCTAGAGCAAAACAGGTTTAAATACAGTTTCTCAATTCTGTGTAAGCAGCACAGCTGATTAATTTTCTGCATAATACTTGGCAGAGTGAATATTTTGAGGTAACAGTGCTTCATCTGTGTGATATGGTCTGTATTGAGTGACAAATTCTCTGGTTTGATGTTCATGCATATAACTTAATTTACAGTACAGTTTATTGCTATGATAGGAAGAGGCAAGAGAGTGACTAAATATTTACCAAAGTCTGCATTTGAGTTGAGTTTTGAGGATGTCCAGACATTCCTGTTTTAGTCTGGCTTGCTTGATGGTTTTGAAAGACAACTGATATTAGAGACAAATTGAGTTATTTGGTTTCTAAGCTGAAGGAACTCTATGGGTATGGCCCACCATTAGAGCGAAGTGATACTATTCCAGTTTTGCTTTATATTTGCTGTGCTATGAGGTACAAACAATGTTCTGAAGGGCAAAATTCCAGGAGGTCGAACACACATGCAGTGAGTGTTCTTTGATTATAACGGACCTGGTTCTGCCAATGCGCCCATCACTGGGTGATGGGATTCGTGCCATTGTCATTTTTCATTTTAGATTCTATCTCATCTCTTAGCTTCTGTCAGGTAATTGCATGTGCTAACAGCTGTTCTAAATTGCTTTGTTAAATGATTGTTTCTACAGTTGAGTTATCGAAGTGACAATCACCAATTTTTTACTTATTCCAGTTTGATACCATCTGACTGCTTTATCACCCAGCAGTTTGATGGAAAACAAAGAAAATCAGTTTTTAGGAGAAATTGCTTTTCGAGCATATTGCAGTATGAGTTTTTTATATGATATTCTCAATTAATTATATCAAAAAATTACATTTTTTGAATATGAAATATTTTTAAAATTGCAATTAAATGTTCAGATTTTAAATAATACTCAGGTTTTGTAAAACATCTCCTATTTTAATGTGTTCTGTAGGGTTTTGAGCTATACATTTAGAGAACATGCATTTTTATATATTTGTGTTATTTTAACTGTGCTAGTAAAGGAAGAACTCTGAGGTGCAGTACCACAAAAGCAGCGTCAAAAGAATAATAGTGAAAACAGCTTGAATTAGGAAGAAGGAAAAATAGATGTTCTGTCCTTAAGTTAGACATATGGAAAACGATAGTGTGAAGAAGATTTGGGAATGCAGAGGTATCCTGGGGGAATGCACAGGTATCCTTTGGGACCACATCATAAGTCAGAGGTGTGTGTTATTATGGAGGGAAAGCATGATAAACAGTTAAGCAGGTGCTGGCACCATTAATTTGGTAATTGTTCAAGTTGTAATATAAATGGAATACTGCAGTAATGAAATCTTGCTTTTTTCACTATCAGTATTAAATTTTAGTTTAGGTTTTGAGATTTACTGGGGGACCTCCTTGGGAGAATGAGTGGCCACACAGAAACAACTCACAATGCTGTCTGACTCCTGTGGGTGTATATGTGGATTGTTCTAAGCATGGTTCCAGGCAATTCTGACAGCTGATTCCACTCTGAAGGGGATTTGTGTCCTCTGCAGTTAGTGAGCTAAGGTGTATGAAGAAAATTGTATATGTAACCTCTAGAAGAATAATTCTACCTACCACATTATACCTATACAGAGTGGTAATTATCATACAAACGTGCTGAAGAATCAGATTTTTGTCTTAAAAAGACAAAGCATCTAAGAGAAAATTGGTTCAGCCGTTTCTGAGGTGTGGAGAATTGTATTTCATACAATTAGAGATTCACATGTTGTGTGTTCTGATTAGCGTTCTGGTAGATGACAATTAAAGATCTGTTACTGAAGCTTCCTGATTTTGTATTTAATACAGATTTCCTGCTCCTTTAGACACCTACAAATGTAGCTGGCTGGGGCTGTGGGGAGTTACAATTGGCCCTGTTGTGGTTACTGTTTTTTCACAGACATTTCCTAAAGGACATCTTAATTGTCATTGTTTGTTCCAGCTGTCTGTAAGCACCTACCCTGTCCTTCTGGCAGCATGTTTGGCCATGGAGGGCTTTAGTTCCTGCTCACTTGTGTTGGTTTTGCATGGTTTAATTTCTGGTGAGGAGAGAAGCCAGCCACAGAAGTGATTTTCTGTGAGGAGCTGCTACAATCTTCCTCTGTGTCTGGCAAAACCAATCGCTGACTGGCTCTGAGAATACGCACACTGCTAAGCCAATTAGAAAAGCTGGTAACACCTCTATGATAACATATTTAAGAAAGGAAAAAACTGTGGGAAGCTCCCTTTTTCCTGCCCGCTGAGGGGGCCTGCTGGTCCCTTTCCCAGCGGGGCTGCCGGGCCATGCTGCCGGGGGCCATCCCAGGAGCGCTCATGCGGCCAGGGGCAGCCCCGTGGCTGAAGCCGAGAGCAGCTGGGGCCAGGAGTGGCGGCACGGCCGGGGCGGCGCCATGCGGCCGCTGCCATCTCTGCATGGCTCGCAATGAACTTCACTTGCTTAGCTGCCTTTAGGCAGCCGTGCTGCAGACAGAAGGGCAGAAGCGGCAGCAGCAGCTTTTCCTTCTTGACGCTCTGCATGAGGAGAGGCGCTGAGTGGAGCTGGCAGCTGGCGTGGTGCCGGCGGGGACCAAATAACCAGCAGGGAGAGGCATGGCAAGCAGTTCCGTGATGCGGAGCCCAGATGGGATCAACCTTTCAGTGCTGCAGAACTCTATAAAAACTTTTCAGTTGATAGAACTTGAGAAAAAACGAACCTATGAACACCAATTCTCTCTCGAGTCAGAGAAAAGGAAAAAGTGAAGACATGTGAGTGGAATAACATGGCGACACCAAGGTCTGTGCAAAGGAGGGAGGGGAGAGGAAGAGGTGCTCTGGGCCTTGGAGCTGAGATTCTTCTGCAAGCTGTGGTGAGGACTATAACACAACAAACTGTTTCCCTGTAATTCATGAAGTGCATGGGGGGGATGCAGAATTCACCCACAGCCCGTGAGAAAAATGTGCTCGTGCTGGACCGTGTGGATGCTGAGACACTCTGATCTGGTGAGAGGCTTGAACAGAGAGAGAGAGAGAACCCTTGCTTCCAGGGATAGAAGAAGACGACCCTTGCTTTTATACTAGAGCAGCTCATCCTTAAAAGACTCTACTCCATGAACTAATGGCCCACGCAAACAGTTGTGGGAAGACCATTTGACCGTGGGAGGGACTCACGTTGCAGCATGTTTGGGCGGGACTGCTACTCATGCAAATTAGAACCATGCTGAAATGTTCACAGAGAACTGTCTCACATGGGAAAGACCCCATGGCACAGCAAGAGAGACTCCTCTCCCTAAGTGAACTGAAGGAAGATTGTTTAGAAGTGACAAACTGACTAAAAATCCCAAGTTTTGACTCCTTGCTCTGTTGGTGGGAAGGATAGAAGGGCTAGGGGAGAGATAAGGTGTTCTAAAGGTTTATCTTAGTTCTCATTATCCTCTTTTAAGTCTGTTAATAATTTTTTTTTCTTTATACCTTTTAAAGTTTTGAGCCTGTTTTGCCCTTAAAGTGTTTTCTCCTAATCCTTATCTCATTCCTTGAGCCTTTTTAATTTCTTTTTCTTTCCCCCTCCTCTGCTCAGCTATAGCAGAGGAGAATGAGTAATGTTTTTTTTTTCATGGGCGCACTGGCGTTTGGCCAGCATCAAACCCCGGACATCACTTTTTATCTATAGCTGAATAAATGAGTGTCATGAATTACCTAATTATTTTTTTCTACAGGGCACAGGGAGTGAATTTCCTGAAAACAGTAAATTGCCTGAGGCTGATTAATGTTTAGGGAGAGTGGGGGAAGTGGGGAGCAGAGGAGAAGGGTGGGTTGTGGCTTGATTTCTGTTTGAGTTGAAGCAGACTATAGGATAAAAAAGCCAAAACAAATAAAGAAGTAGTCTTGCTTAAAGAAATTTCTAGTGATGGTGAGGACTCCACAATCATTGCTTAGTTATTCCTGTCTGTGTTAAAATTTTACACTTATAGTATTTTCCATCTCTTTGTTTAACTTTGCCTTTCTACCTTTTCTGGCCGAAAGATGTTTGCTCTTTATTGATCTTTATGAAATACATAAAAACTCTGCATCACTGCATTTGGAACTTTCTAGTTGTACCTTCACCTTCAAAAAGATTGTAGCAGGAACAGTAATTGTTGTGTGCTTAGCCTGGAAAGGAATGTGTGGAAAGAGGCTGCTGTTCCTGTGGACAGCAATCCCTGCCCTACATCAAAACCATAACGCTGAATAACAAACGGAGCGCAGCTGTCCCAGCGTGCCAAGGAAAGTCCCAGGGTGAATAGGGAAGAAGTGTAGTCTTCAAGGCACAAGAAATAATCCTCACACTAGAGTCAGTGTTTGCAAGGCCTTCAGTTGTGCCTAGTTTAGGATTCTGCATTTAAGGAAAAATGTGGACCTAGGTGAGGTGAAACAAATTAAATTAAAGAAAATGATCAGAGGCCTAGAAAGTTAATTTCAGTTGAGGATTGGAGAAAACGGGGTTAATATGTTATGCAGTAAAGGTGGAAAAGGCTTCAAGAGTGGTAATAGAGTTCAAAGGTATAGAAGTCTGGTGTGTAACAGCCTGTTCTCAACAGCTGTAGAAGAAAAGAAGCCATGGGTTTCATCTGTAGGATGGGTGTAACCAGGACACTGATGGTAAAAATAAACACTGGCACAGTGGGATGAAGCTGTGGGATCTTCAGAAACAGATCAAAGAAATATCTGTCATGAGACTTAGAGGCACAGTTAAATCTGTCCTGGGGCGTGTAAAGTTGTGTGAGGGTCTTGGACACACTTTATGTCCTAATTTAGAAGTTTGAATTTATTATTTAGCATAAGTGGTATTAAGTTATGCACTCAGATTAGCTGAGTCTTTTATATGGCTGTAGTAAGCAATGAATGAAGTTTCTTCCTGCTAGGAAATTGTCCTATTATCTACCCTAGATCTTGTCTGATGTTCTTTACCTAGGTTTGCATATGGAAAGCACAACATGCAGGATCTCAGTCTCCTTTTTTTTGCCACTGTTAACTAATTGAATCTCCAGGGATCACTTTGCCTATTTACCTCCCTCTGAATGCTCTAAGTGGGTCTGTATGACTTTGAGTGAGTCCTCTGTATCACTTTCTGTGAGTGAGTTAGAGATTGGCCCTTCCAGTATTTTGCTGTTGATGCTGATGATTCATTATTCCCCTGGCTGAGGGGCTGGCCGAGAAGACAGAAAACTACTGACCAGATCAACAAGAGTGAATCTGGCTCAGTATAAGTTATTAAATGACTAAAAATGTTGGCCCATTTATTGTCTGCCTGGTTCCCATGGCTGCCATTTCCATCTTCAAATGAAGGTCACTTGAGGAGCATGAAGTTACAGTGGCAGGAGTAAATCTGCACCTTTCTATCACTTGTTTCAGTACTGTTGGAGAAAATAAAGCGATTTATAGCATGGAAATTATTTCATGCTGGTAGTGAATGAAATACTCAATCTTAGATCCTATGGAATGTTCTTTACATAGTGAGTGTTTTTTAGCCATGATATTGTAGCAATTTTGATTTAGGTTTTCATCTGTTCTCTCTGCTGCTTTTTCTCAAATGTTTTTACTGGCTGTTCAGAGAACTGAGCCACACAACTGCCATAACAGCCATGTAGTTGCTGTGCAAGCATTGTCGTAATTTTGAAATGTTGCCAGCACACTAAATTATTTTCTTTTCTTTTCACTAGCTGTGGAGAAAGTAAATACAAATCCAGTGATTGGAAGCGAGATGGATGCTTTATTTTTAATAAAATAAATTGCTTTTAAATGTTTCCATTTTAATTTAAATGTTTCCACTTCCATTGCTATAAAAGTTTCCATTTTACTGTTCAGATGTTTCTTTTCTTTTATTCTACTTGTTAAACCAATACTCTGTGTTCTATTTTAAACTTTTTTTCTTTTTAAAAAAACAGCAATATAACAATAGGCACTCGATTCATCAGTAGAAGGTGAAATGCCTGGGTGTGTAATCACTGCTTTTCTCTCATAGATAAAATATTTCAGATGCATCGAGTTTCTGACACAGGATAAGTCTCTATTTCATACTAGAATTTTTTAACACACAACCCTAAGTTGTAGATTTCAACTACTGAAAGCAATAATATTTCTGCATGTCATTGTTTTTAATCAGAAGTGTCTTTCATGGTATCTTTCTTGTGATAGCTGTAGCTTGGAGTGACTGAAAGAGTAATTTGTCTTTTTGGGGAACTAGAAAAATTGAATATCAATATTTCTGAGGAAATATCTAATAGCAAATGCATGGTGAGAAGTGGAAAAGGGAAGATGTTAAGATGTTTGTTTCTGTAACTGCTGCCTTTATGGATTGCTACCTGAAAAAGATTACAAGCTAAATGAGTTCTACCCAGTTATTTGAGACCATATTAATCAATAGCAGCTGACAGTGTTTGTTATCAAATTCCTCAAGCATTTCCTGTCCTTTGTGTCCCCGAGATAAGAGATGATACTCTGCTGATGTCTCTTCGCAGGACCTGTTGTTCAGTGTGTGCGCTCTCAATATCATCTCCACCATTGTCTGTGCTTTGGCAACAGCAATGTGTTGCATGCAGATGGTTTCTTCTGATCTTCTGCAAATGGTGAGTACGTTTCAGTGACAACACAGGGTTTGTCCAGCATAACATAGTGTCCTTCTCTGTGGATATTCATTTGCACCTACTCTTCGCTTCTAAACTTAAGCCTATTTGTGTGTCTCTGTGTAGTGTTAGAACGTGTGTGTACATGGGTGTATTTTTTAACCTGCATACATCTATATAAGTATAGCATATGGATGTATGCAGTGTGAGGAGCTGCTGTGTTTTAAATGTTTATGTATTATATTAGAGTGTTATGATCAGGATTTTGCAATTGGGAGTTATTTTTGTTATGAGGTTATTAACGAGGTTCAGTTACATATGCATGTTACATTTGCTGTCAACTCTTGTATATTATGTCCAGTTTCCACACTCTCCAGAGCAATCACTTAGCTTTGAGATCCCAGTTCTCACTACTGGATTGGTATGAGAACTACGGAGTATGAGAAGTATAAGCTCAAAACTGGAACTTTTCACAGTCCTGTGCCAATAACTGTGTTTTCGTAAGGAAAACATGTTCAGCTTCAAAGTAGCTTTGTGTTCAAAACAAGAGGGAAAAGGATCATTAGTCTTCTGCATAGTCAGCTGCATCACAGGATGCTGTCTTGTTTTGGTTGGACAAAGGCAGCTTTCCTTTTCCAAATGAGTGTTCGGATTCACAAGGTTTCAATGTTTAAAAAAAGAGAAACATTTAAAAACCTTTGTATTTTTCAGACCAGCTACACTGCTTGTAACCTTGCTCTATTGCTGATTAGTCTAGGAAATGTCCTGTTTAATAAGGGAGGGCAAGCACGCTAATACTAGTCATTCGTACATCTTGTATTGGAAATGTTTGCATGGATGGAAGGCTGGCCCAGCAAGTTAGCTGCAAACCATTTAAAAAACAGAAATGTTGTATTACCTCCCATGCAGGCATGGTTGTTTTAAAAAGAAATAAATAACTAGAAATACACTGGGTGCCATGGATATCGATTTAAATGCACAAATTACAGAGATAAGGCTGTCCTTTCTAGACAAGTGCCCCAGTCACTGGGTTTCAAACCCAGTTAAAGAGTGTCTTCAGTCTGGGATCTGGTGTTTGCTTCACATAGCAATGAATGTAATAAGTTAGGCTCCTATGTTTAGGTAATGACTACAAATAGTACATAAATGCATTTTTGCAATAGGATCTGTGTATGCGTATTGTGCAGGCTTGTAGAGGCTTGTAAACAGTGCTTATTTAATAACACTAGTATGGATGCGAAACAATTAACAGAAATACTCATTTCAGCTGATGACACTTATATTTTACATGTTAAAGGATTTTGATCATATTCTGGGTATTCTTTCTTTTCACCTGCTCTCCCCCTCCATATTTGCTACAAGAATGCCCATTGACTAAAGAACATTTTCACCTTGCAGTGATGATGGGGAGATGAAGAGATTATCACACCTCGAAAAATCTGTCTAGTGGAAAAATGGTAGCAGTGATCCAGAAGTGCATATATTCCAGGAATCCTGATCTACACGTACTGATATTTAGCAGTGTCAGGATTAAAAAGAAATAGGTAACAATGAACCAGGAACAATATTAAAATGCTTCTAATGGGCATATGCAAGAAGCAGTAACCTCAATAGAAAGTCAAATTCCTTAAAAGCACATAATTTTTCCTTTCTGCCACCTCATTCTTGATGTCTTTAAGATTCTTTCTTTCCCACCTGGCAATGCTGCCATTATGTTAATTTCTTTTTGCTTCCTATGCCTTGTGTTTCCAGCTTTCTGTCTTCCTGATTAGTTGTCTGTTCTCCCACCCTTTCAGCTCCATCGACAAGAATTTTCTTCCCTCTCCACAGAAGAAGGGATATATATATATATATGTGTGTGTATATATATATATTTCTGCTCAGTCTCAGTCTTTTCTTGTTTATCAGTTTTTCCCTTTCTTTTTTCAGGTTGCTGTGCCAGATTCCTACCAGGCCTAAGTGAGCGTAACTTTCCTGGGGCTACGCTGACTTAGACCAGCTGAACTCTGACCTGAGGATTTCTTTTTCTTTCACTACTTTCAGCCTATTGTCCCATGATCTGCAGTTCCCCTTTGCTCTACTACACCTAGAAATCAGATTAACTTCATTTTCTCTTGCTTGTTAATGCTGGATTTGTGCTTTTTCCTTTTACTTTTCACTGATGCATGCATCTTCTCTTAGCTGGGTTGGACCATGTTGGAAGCTTGACAGCAGCAGCAAGAGATACCACTCCTCATAGCTGAAAATGTTTTCATTATTCTGCTGATTGTTTTACTCTGTTCTACAGTATTCAAGAGCTCCGTAGGCTCTCCTGTAGCAAGAGAAGGCAATAGGGAACACCCTTCTTGAACATCATTAGGTTATCATTAGAGCAATCAGTTCTGTGATTCCTGTGCTGTGTTAGTGTTCTTGTCTCAGAAACTAATCCATTAAAATGGTAATTTTTGCAAATTCAAAGAATTTGAATTTATTGCATAGCAACATAAAGCAGGTATAACAGTCTTAAGAAAATCTGCAGCAATGATTCTGTGATTTTGTGCTTTGTTGATGACTTTTGCATACAGCAAGTGTCTTGATTCATGCTGGCCAACTGATGTATTTTACTGGAAACCACTGTCTTCTGACATCCCAACCTTTAGGAAAAACATCCTAAAAACATAAACATGAGCTGTCCAGTAGTAAGCACAGTTTAAATTATCCAATGAATTTGAAGAGAGGTTTTTGGTTTAACAACAGTCCTACCTAATATATATTTTATTTCAAGCACTAAGGAAAAAAAATACTGCGAAATACTTCGAAGTGTTTCTATTGCTTTGTTTTATTTGTATTTTTTTCTAGGTTGTTCCTTATTTGACCATTTCAGAAAGTACCCCAAAATTTTCATTTCACTTTAACCTTTCTCACTGTGTTAAGTATATGCATTTGCTCAGGCAAAGAAACCCCACCAATTGTACTAAAGCTGCAAGAGTAAGTGACACCACAGCCAAAGATTGAAAAGGCATTTGTTGTGCTTCACTCGAGTTTAAGGCTGTACTCCATTACAGGGCTTCCCAGAATTGTTCTTTCTATGTACACACCCCTCTAGGAGATAAATGTGAATCAAATCAGATCCTATCAAGGCTCTGTAATGTGAAGAAACCTCTCTTAATAACCAAACTGTGTCACTTCCATGATATTTCATTTGTTGCCTGAGGCAGTTTCAGTTTGCATTTTGTCTGATGAACGGCTACTGCAAAAATGCATCCTGTTTTCTTCAAAAGGTAGCTGCCTGGATTAAAGTAAGAAATACAAGAAATGACGCCCACCATGGCCAAGCTAAAGCCTGAATTACACCTATTCCACTCCTCCTTCCACTCCAGATATGTTTATACAGTTCTTATCCTAGAAGTGCTGGCACTGATATCATTGAGTGTGTTCTGATTTTATCACCATCACTGTTAGTAGCTGTTCATGTTATGTGATACCTAAAACCATCTGTTATTTTGTAAAGAAAATAAGGTAATGATGACACATGCAAGCTGTAACATTTAATTACTGTTTTCATCAGTCCTATTGATAATTCAGCATGTCATTATCTTAATAGGCTGTAGTTAATATTTCTACTCAAATACCTCACAGAAAGCATCTCTGTATGAGGATAATATTTTGCTGGCATTGTTTAACCCCCATATTCTGGGGAAATAGTAGTTTTAAAAATCCTGCAGGGTGAAGCTTAAGTGAGAATTGATCTTATGTTATTACATATAATTTATTATTTCATGTAATTACATAAAAACTTAAATAATCCTTTTTTGGGCACAAAGTTCACTTACAGGTACTGTAAAATCCAGATGACAGTCCCTTTAGAAATATGCATTGGGAATGACATACATCCATAGAAAGATCATAAATGTAAATATGGTTGCATAAATACTGCCCTCACGTCCACCATAAATGCAAACCTTTGGTCAGGAAATCTTCTGACATTTTTAACAAATGTACCATTTTTCATTGAATATTCTATTGGTAGAATAAGAATATTTAATATTTAAGACTAAAATATGATCAGTACTTCAAAAAAGATGTCACAGCAATGCCCATGAGGCTACAGAGCTAATGACTCGTGATGGTTGTGGGAACAGCAACTGGAAACAACTGAGCAGAAAAATCTGAATGTGTTTATCAAAATATGTCTCGTAATTTCCCTTTAAGATCAGGGACAAATTAGAAGAGTCAACCATGATTCTTTTGTTCTTGTAGACAATTAGAGTCTACATTTCCCTTCAGCAGATACTGATTCCAGTGTTTCAGAAAAGGAAAACTGCAACCTGTCCAGGAGGACAGTTAATTGAAGACAGAATTATAGACCTGAGTGCATTGCACAGAGCTTTTACTCAAGATAACATGCCAATATTTAATTATATGCAATTAGAAATTTTTATTTCCCATTTGCAAAAATCAGCATATTTTTATAAATGGCTGAAATGCGAATAATGAACCCTGGAGTCTCTAAAGGACTGGTTGTGAAGTTATACAGTACATTTAATAAATGTGATATGGAAGGCAGAGGTAATTACATGCAGATATGGGGAAAGCTCCAGATAAGCTTCCCTTAGAGCAGCAGTCTCAGACTGACATATGGCACTCGTGGTTTAGATAAGCTGTAATTGCTGAGCAGTGACTCCCAGCAGTGGCATTTGCCTGGGGTCAGCAGTGCTGAGCAGCTGCAGGACGTGCAGAGCAGAGGATGTCTCTGCTGGTGTTTGGTGGGGAGGCCCCATAGCTGGGAGTGGTGGTGCAGAGTTGTTAGTCTCACATACCTTGGGCAGAAGGACGGACCACATGTATCACATGAGGAACTGTTATATTGACAGGTTTTACCTGCCATTTCCTCGGTTCCTTAACTGGGTCTCCTCCAGCTTTTACCTCAGTGTACTCAAAATATTCAGAACATGAATAATACCTTCTGATCACTTCAGTGACCAACTTGTAAATCACCTTTCAGTGAAGAGCTGGAAATTTGGTCTGACAAAAAGAGAATGAGTTTTACAATTTTACACAGATCTATGTAACAGTGTTTATTTCACCTCGAAAAGTCAAACTCTGCGAGAGGAGCTGTGTTGTTCCTCACTGGGCAGGGGTAGCTGACATGTCTGGCTGCAGGCTGGGAGCTGGCAGAGCACGTCACTGGTGTCCAGCCCCATCATTGGCTGTGTGGAGTTCTCAGTACTATGGCAATGTACCCTTGAGCATAACAGCATTTTCAAAACCTTTTGCCTCTTCTGGAAAGGGGCGCTTCTAGCATTTGTGCTTAATTCTCTGCTTCCTAACAACTGCTGCTGCCGCCATGGCAAACTGCTGTATTGAGTGCAGGTCCAAGCAGTGGGTTTAGTGTTTTACAGCTTTCTTGTTTACCCTGTTGCACCCAGACAGAGAGCATGTTTTACTCTTCCCTCATAACTGCAGACAAAATTAAAAATGAAGTAGTCCTCACTATGAGGACTGTTTAAATCAGGCTGTTGAACTCTGTCCAAGTCAGACGTGCCCAATGGAAACACACGCCATTGTGTGTGCTGGGTGCTGCACATCCCTTTAGCACATGCACTGGTCTGTGTAATGCCCATCCGGTATCAGACACGTTTCACACCCCGCAGTGAGGCCAGGGATGAGAAAACACCTGTGGGAGTGTAATTGAATGCCAAGCTTCAAACATAAGGTCAGCTGTTTTCTAAAAGAAGAGCATGAATTCTAGATCTGTATTTCATTGCCCGTCAAATTTCTGAAAGCTCCCAGCATCCAACAGCTCCAGGAGGGTAACAGAAATGGTCGAGTCTCTTGGATTTCCACAGCCGTGGGCTTTCTCTTTATTTCTAATAAATATGTTTGAAGTATCTATTGATAGCTATAAATTTTTTCTAAGCTTTTAATGCAGTTGGATATTTAGCATTTACCAGTGACACTATATTCTGTTATTTTTGTCTGCAAGCATTTTCTATCCATTGCTTCTGCAGTGCCCATTAGTTTAATCCTAAGGCTGGCTGGGAGACCCACTGTGTGAGTTGTTCCATAGCGTGAGTTGTAGTTTTTGAAATGGCATTGAGTGCAACTTGATCCTCTTTATCCTGGTGACTGAACAGGCCACCCCCATTTTCTGCTTGGCAACAAGAATCTTGTTGCCTTTCCCACTTGCCATCAGCATCTTGAGACTGATTATTTGATAACAGCTGTCTTCTAATACCAGAAATGTGTGTTTCTGTGTGAAAGTATTTGTCAGTGTTTCTTCAGCTTTCTCGGCTGTTTGCATTTTATTACTGTCTTTTTTTAACCTATAAAATTTGTATTAAGCCTCTGCTGAAACCCTGCCAGACTTTACTATTTGAGACTAACTCTTGCAGATTTTTAAAATACATTTTCCTGTAGAAAGAATAAGCTTTTGCAGGCTAGCAGAGATCAGTAGATAGCGCAGTATGGAATAAAATATGACTTAATTCCCACTTAGTAACTCTCAATTGTTTTCTCAGGGATGTCTATTCTTTGTGGTAATCCCTTATATTTGCTATTGTTTCATTTCCTGCTAGTTTCCCTCTTACAGCCTTTTTCACTTTAATTTCTGTGCCTTCCAGCAGGATGATATCACACAGGTAAACTGTTGTTTATAAACACCCCCCAAACATGTGCATCTCCATGTCCATTCTGCTGCTCGTTGTCAAGTGTTGGTCACAGTTCGTTGCCATGGTTTGTATTCCCGGATCTTGAAAGGGATGCAGATAATTCTGCTGTTCAACTGAACTGCATCCAAACATTAGGTCTTTTCCTCCTGGAACCACAGCCCCTTTTGCTCTGTGTAAAACCTCTCCCTTCTGTCATGTCCCACAAAGTGCGTGCGGATGGTTCACCTGCTGTGAAAGTGTGTTCAACTGCCCTGTTCTGACAGTGGTAAGAGTATCACTCCCAATATGAGGCTGAATGGATCCAGCTCCAGGGAACTCCGGGACTGAGGGAATGGAGCTGCAAGTTGTCTGGTGCAAACCAAAGCTCAGGGTCCATGGCACTATATGGAAACAGTCTGGAAGAAGGTCAAGGAAGTTGTAAATTAAAATTATTTTCTTTCTAGACTGTAAAAATGACTCCATTTATCAAATCTTTTAGGAAAATGAGTGCAGTCCTGAGTTTGGTGGAGTCAAATAGTGTACAAAATGTGACCTAGAGTATTCAAATATTTGTTTTCATTATGATAAATGTTTCTAGGTTTTAGATAATTATGTTGAAGTTTGTCTTGCTTCCTTTTTTCCTGAAAGATTCTTCCATATATTTGAGATGGTAGCAGACGGACGATTGCCGGTGATTGCATCACTTAGGGCAGAAGTTTGGAGTTTAATGTTAATATTAGTGCAGTGTTACACTTTGGGAAATGGCTGTTAAAAGATCAGATGAGTTTAGACCAAATGACTGCAAGAAAGTATTTTTTTGTGTAAGCCAAATAATGTCTGATAGTACTTGAGATAACAGCATCCCACCTCACATGGAGGACAAGCAGCATCAGACATTCCACATAACAAAGAGTAAATCAAACTGGTGCCATGTCTTTGTTTCTGTGCTGTACCAGAAGCAGAACACAATGGCTGAAAGTCCTTGGCTGGCCATAGGATGTAAGGAAATAACACATTCTGCAGAGGAGGTTCTTTATTAATAGCTACATGTGGAAATATCTCTGGAGAGCTGATCAGTGAGCAGCTAATACTTCATTTTCACAAACACTTGATATTGGTCCTCCTGACCCTCTGCTGTGCTGTATTATTACAGCTCTGACCTTTGAAACAACATACACAGAGTGAGTTTAATAGAACTAAGATGTAAGTCAAGCTTTAAAACACTGAAGACCAGTATCACTTCTGTGGTAATGTAAATTCAGCAGAACTACACCAAATTAAATTTGAAAAAATGATAAATATGGAACTGTGATATTTAAAATTAAGGTAATTTACTTTCTATTTGCTGGATCTCCTAAGCATAAACATTTTCCTTTTTATTTTACTGCTTCCCAAATCGTTGTCATGGATTTAAACAAACAATGATGTAATAAGCCAACAGTACAAAAACATATGTTGTCTTATTCCAGTATAAAAAAGAAATGTGCCTTCAGCAAAGTTTCTTAGCTTGCTTGTTTTAAAAGGCAGGAGCTAAAGATCAAGTCATCTACTGATCCAAGAAAAGTGATATGACAGCAGAAGCTTGCCTGGAGAACAAAAAATTCTGTGGTTTTGGATTGTCTTTTAGTCCCCTTTGATCCGTGGGGACCAAATAGAGCCAGGTGTGGGTTGTGGGATCTGCAGAATGGTTCCTATTTGATCTTGAATTAGTTTAGGCCTTCCCCAGAACACTTGTGAGTGTTCCTGATATCAATGGTATTGAAATGGCTTCTTCAAATCCCTACTCTGCTGGAAGATGATGAGGTTCCTGTCACAAATGTTGATGTAGTTATCAGTATCATTACTTTTTATTGTGCAGTGTAGTTATTTTCTTTTGGGTTTTGAGATGTGTATATGGAATAAGTGTTTTTCTTACTTTCATACCAGTACTTAGAGGCTTTATACCACAATTAAGTGTGCAGTGTCTGTATCACCAAACCACAAACCGCTACTAAGAATATTTCATTTTACAAGAATAATAAAGAATATTTATAAATGGCCCCTTCATTGGAAGTGAAAAAGGGGTGGGATATTTCCAGTTGTTTTACCCAAAACATAATGTCTATTTAGTAGCCTGTTTCTAGTTAGTTTTATTTGGGGTTGTTTTGGGGGTTGGCGCTGGGGTTTTTTTTCTCTGTAAGTGCAAGGCAGTTCAGATTGGGAACAAAAATATGCATAGTTATTTTAGTAGTTATATCTATTGTTCATCAGTTATTAAAATACAGCTACAATAAAACAATATACAATGTAGAAATATTTCTTGAAAAGCCATTAAATTTTAAATGTCTGTGTCCTGCAGCCTAAGAGTGACTGACTTGGAGGCTCATGGGCTCTCTGTCTTTAGTAAAACCTCGTGTTGTGTTGTGGCAATCTGACTCACCCTCCTCACTGATCACAAGTATTCTTATGCACCCAGAAGTGCCTTTTTCATTTCAGTTTGGGTATTAATGAATTTAGTATTGGTCAGGGTTCCTAATATTGACATTTTATTAAAATTGTTAATATTGGTAATGTTTCTAGCATCTGAAGGAACTGTACCTGTTCATTTTCAGTTTCTGCCACAGAGGCCGCATTCTGCCAATCCTGACTGCATGACTCCACATGGAACTGTCCTGCACCAAACCTTGGATTTTGATGAGTTCATCCCACCAATCCCCCCCCCTCCCTACTACCCACCGGAATACACCTGCACA
This sequence comes from Callaeas wilsoni, assembly GCA_013398955.1. Classification (NCBI taxonomy): domain Eukaryota; kingdom Metazoa; phylum Chordata; class Aves; order Passeriformes; family Callaeidae; genus Callaeas; species Callaeas wilsoni. The sequence continues at coordinate 104,693 of VWPU01001055.1, read as the reverse complement.
CCCGTGGGGGAGGCACAGAGGTGATTCTCCTTCCCTGTTGTTGCAGTCAGAACTTGGTTCCGAGCTGCGGACAAAGAAGTTCTTTCAAAGAATATGAAGCCAAATAATGTCCTTCACTTACATTAGGCTCTTCTTTTCCAGAGAGATTGCAATCCAGAGATTGCAAACTTTTTAGGCTACAAGCACTGCTGAAATAGAGAAATGATTGAATTAGCTAAGACAAAGAAAACAATGTCTGAGCTTTGAGCAAAGATCCCTTTGTAAGTGATCCTTTCACAGCCATTAATAATATACATTTGAAGTTGAGTATTAGATTTAATTTTTTAAGGAAATCATTGCAATTGATGCATATTAATTTGGAGGAGTGAAGGACATTAATGGTGGCAAAACAGGCTGGTAAAGATGGCTAGCATCCTAAATAAAAACCAGTTGTTAAAGCCACCTTGTGAACAAGGCCTTCGTTTTGGATGTCTAATAAATTTCTTGAATGTAATTCTTTGTAGTGTATTGGCTTTGAATTCAGAGAAGTCTTTACATCACTGTGGTGTAGGTAATAAATCAATTGCCATTTCTTACTGGTTTGCTTGTTTATGTTTTTATGTAGAGGTCTCCATTTGGACTTCCCTCATTCCCCATTTGGTGCTTTGTATGAAGTAACCATTAATAGCCCAGGAATGCTGTATCCAAGTGAGCTGCCCCCTCCTTATGAGGCAGTGATTGGAGAGATGCCTGCCAGTCATGTAAGGAAAACCAAAGGAAATTCTTTATGTGGTCTTCAAATTTTCATGGTGCAAGACAATTCTAGATAAATTTCAAAGAACAGCCATTAGAAAATACTTACATTCGTTAAAAACATTTTCCAGACCATTTTCTTTGTAAGGATTTAACTGACAAATTTTACTTCCTGTGCAACAGCAGTGAGTAGTTCTCTATTCTTAACCTTCTGATTGTTACAGTTTTTAGTAATCAGCTTCTGCTGTTGCATAGCAAGAAATTGTTACTCCTGAGAGTGCAGAACACCTTTATCTTGAACTTAAAGAAAGGATCCAGTGTACTTGAGACAAATATTTACATTACACTTTCTGCCTTACTCTGTACTGTACAGTATTGACTGAGCTGAGACTGGAATTCTAATGTATCTGTGTGTACAGCCAGAGCTGATTGGAGCATTTGCTGGAAGGGATTTGTGGTAATTGAATCAGCTGTCACAAAGGGAAAATATTTACAATTGCTTTTAGAAGCTCTCATTTTTTTCAGGCTTCAGTAAAAACTCCTGGAGTCAAACATTCTAGGTATTGTTTATCAGTTGTTAATAGGACACTGAGGAAACACGTGTGTTCAGGTTGCCAAATTCCACCCACATTACAGAGGGGACTACTTTGCCTTTCCCCAAAATACAACCTTGAAATATTTCCTAGTGATTTTTTTTTTCCACATTGGGGCAAACCAGAATTGAAACTACAAACCTAAAGAAATTATACACATTTTTGCTATTGCACACAAGAAGATTATTAAGATAATTAATAAGACAAGTGTCTGAGAAAAAAGAACGTTGAAATGCAAAACCTCCAACAAAAATGCAATTAAATCTGTCGAAGATATGCCTAACTTTGCAACTTCTGTGACTGACAAAGGAGCTTCTGACCGCTCTTCTGATCCTTGCCTTGTACTGTACCCTCTACCTCACACAACAAACAGGCCAAACATTGCATTACTTTTGACTTATTTGGCTATAATAAAATCAATCAGTATAAACTGCTTGTGGGTGAAGTTCTTTGCTGAACAGCAAAATTGGAGTTTTCAAGGCCATCTCCTTCTAGATTATTTTTTATCCAAATTCTAATCTTTTTCCATTACAGTAACTCAGATGAACCTGCAAGCCTTGGAGAATTCGGTATTTTTCAGTGGTAAAAAACATGGACAAAAGTGATATGAATCATGCATGGTTTGGGGGGAAAGAGAAGGCTCCTATCTGTGATAAGAATTTGTTTGTGGTACTAAGTAAGGATTAGTAAAGTGTCTATTTTTAGTGAAGCACAAAATCATTTTGAGCACTCTTGTAATTGGGACTACTTTTCGTATGAGCATCAACATGCAGCAGCACAATAGCACCAGCATGTAACAAAAATATAATTTAACAAGATGTGACTTAAAGCTGCCAAGTCATGCTCTTGTAAGAAGAGCTTGGCTTTAATAAGTAGATGTATTCACTGTTAATTTTTGGCACCTGGGGTCGATTTCAGCACCTTGCCTGTTCACCTTTGGCCACCTGAGCTCCAGAAGTGTTGGTTCTCATCACCAGTGAAGATGAGCGGTGACTTTTAATTTCTAATGGTGATATTACATAGTTTCTTACCAGGAGTTAGTTTCTATGAAGATGGTAGTTGCTGTTCAGAGAGCTTGTAACAGGCTCTGTGTGTCAGCACTGAAGCTCACTGGAAGGGATAACCAAAACCTACAGTGACACTGTAGCCACAGATTTTTCTTGACAACAAAAGCCTTCATGTATTTTTTGCAATTAGTGTCCCAGCTGAGCTGTAAATGGAGAATGGAGCCAAAGTCTAAGACAGTTTTGGGTCTACAACAAGAACAAAATGGAGACCTGAGTTCTTACATTCTGCAAATGCTCCTATAGAGCACAGTAGAGTATGAACTGAAATAATGAGATTTATAAATCCCTCAAAGGCAGGCTTGGCAATGGAAATCATGGCGGGGATTTAGCTACAAAAGTGCTTCTGGGAACCATTATGTAATAATGTCATAATTGTAAAACCTTTTACTGTGCATCAAGCAATGGGTTTTATTTGTTTTTAACTGGATTGAGGTCCTTAGAATTTTATTAAATTGTACCAAATTAGACTCGATATTTCATGCATTTTATGGGCAACAAATGTCAGTGCTAATTTAAGCAGTTGCATCCATGTAAAAATTGCTGTTGTCATCTGTACTGATTAGGAATTCCCATTTCATGACTATAAAAAACCCAGTGGTTTTCACACTGTTTTCCATGCAAAGTATTGACTGGGATATAGAAAAGACAAGAACAAACAGATCAGGGTTCTGGGTGAACTAAATCAATGACAGTATTTTATAAGGTTTTCTAACCTGTAGGCTGTGCAGACTTGTTAAAAGCACAGGTTTTCTTCCTTTTTTCTATTGATGGCTTAGTGACTGTCTGAGGATGTGGAATTCTATAAGGGAAATTCTCCCTTGGCTGTGCAGGAACCTGCATGAAACCATGTGCTGTCCCTGTGTGAACCAAAACTCTGACCTGGCTTCAAAATTGTCAGTGTTACCTCCTGCAATTAAAACCCTGGTTCTCCTTCCCCCAAGCAAGAAGGTTAATCAATTCCAAATGCATGTAAAATACATTCAGCAATTATTCAGAGACAGTGTGGAGTGTCAATAAATGTTTCAGCACAATTGTTCAGCAGATTATTTCCAATCAGTGATTAAGAAATTCAGTCGGTGATTATGAAAGCACCTAGATTAAGACTTCATGAAAGCCCCTAGAATCCTTAGATTTTTAAAAAGAAACAAACTCCCTTAAAACATACTATTTCTTTCAAAATGTAGTCAGTCTGAATTTTCTACAACAACAACGAGCATTTGTGAACATTTCTTACATTTTTAGTTAGTTCCCAGAACTTCCACAGTTAGATCCCAGGAACAATCTGTGACTTCGAGTGACACCACATTTTACTTTTTACCACAGATGTGATACTCTACTACAATAAAGAAAGTTCCATTAAGAAATTTCCAAGGGAATTGTTTAAAAATATGAGCAATTTCACTTTTGCTTCCCAGTCTTCTATCCACCTCATGCTGAGTTAAAGTATTTCTGGTACTGTTCTTTGTTTGGAGTTGTATTTGCTAACCCTTAAAATAATTTTTAAAAACTAAATTTGTATCAGAAGAAGTTTCCTGGTCACTTGATCATCGTAAGCTGTGGATAGATAGGTACAAAAAAATAAATTGGTGAGCACAGCACTCCAAAATAAATTGGAGTAAGATATGCACATATATGTGTGCTTTAATCTACACTGGCATGTGAAATGGAAGCTCTTTCCCTAATAGCTTCAGACTAATTGTGTCACATCCAATTTTTTAGAAGGCCAGACACAGATTAAGCGCTTGATAAAAAGGTTTGCACGGAGGTGACTGATGCTGATTTCTAGACCACCACCAACCATAATAAGCTCTACTAGTTAATTGTGGCCCTGCAGACAGAAGCAGATATGATGCTTTCTGCTCAAGATGGTGTCAATCTCATTCCTTTCCACCTTTTTTGTATTTTTTCTCATTTATTGTTACCAGCTATTTTTTGGAATCATTTTTTAAATAATCATATTCCCAAAGAAACGCTAAAAATCTATCGATATTGGCAACAAGGGCCAATCCAAAGTCTATTCAAATCAGTAGAAAGAAAATTTCCTAACTTTCAGGTATTTATGGATCCAGTCTTTTTAGCAGGAATGATTCTATATTTTGTTCACATGGTCTCAAAAATGGAGAGAAGTTACCCCCTTAGAACTACCTCTTCAGAAAAAAGGTGAGTGCTAATACTACCTCCATTCAGCAATCTCCAACAGGCTGGAGAGAGAGCACCTGGGTGGCAACGATGTTACAGGGCTTCAGAACGCATAAGAGTTAACATCCTCAAAAATAACTAAAGAAAAATACTGCTCTTGTGCTTGTTTTGTGTGGTTTCTGGTTTTCTCTCTTTCATTTTAGGGTGATGTGATGTGGTGAACACAAAAAAAAGCATGATATGAGAAAGGCAGACTGTAGGAAGAGAGATTGCTTTTACTAAACCCATTGGTTTAAGCATTGCAGACATTAAGTTTAGTAATGTGAGCCTGCAGCCCCAAGTGCCTGTGAATTCAAGATGAATTTACTTTGTAGATTCTGGAAAAATGAGAAATTGCATTAAGCATATGCCTTTGCCCTGCATTTTCTCCTGACCCAAAGGTGTTGTAAAATACTTTAAATAGCTTTCAATATGAATAGCAGATCATATGAAAGTGACTCATCATTGTCAGGTGTGTCCTTCAGATCCTGAGCACTACACTTTGTTTGCTAAGTTGCAGGTTAATGAGCTCTTTCATTCCAAACGTTCATTTAGGTCACTGGTGCTGCTCAGCAAGTGTCTGAATCGAGCCTGGGGGAGAGGAACACCACCCCGGACTTCAGCACACAAGGTGATCGTGGTTTGCATTTGTTTCCTGAAAGATGGAGTGGGAGTTTTGAGCAGACTTTCCCTTCCTTTCTGCCCTTCCTAATGGAGAAAGAAGCATTTGCTTTCAGGTTATTAGTGGCAAGGAGGACCTTTTCACAGTCAGAGACTGTGGCTGGAAATGCAGAGGAGCGTTTTGCTAGACAAAGCAAGCTCTAGTTAAGCCCTTCGAGGTGGATCTGGTGACTGTCATTTCTCTTTGAAGAGTCCTGCACATTCCTTGCAGCTTGTGTCTCAGTGTCAGCAACCTGGGTGGCTTCCTGATCCCCACACTCCTCCGAAGAGTAGCTTCCTCCATGGCTTCCAGGAGCCTGAACAGGAGGCTTGCTGCCTGAAGTATGGATGTTGGGAATGCAAGTAGATGAGTAGCAGTACAGAGCCTGTTTATTTAAAGTTGAAAAGTCAGTATCAAGAACAGCACAAAAATGTCTTTGCTGAAGGACACTAGAAAGAAGTAAATTACTTCAGTGTATTTTGCTTTGGCATTCTTCATCTAGGAGTTTTTGGGTTCTTATTGATATACTTGCAGATTACTAAATTTAAATCAGTGTACAGGACATGGGGAGGGAGAGGATTGGGAGGAGGGACAAGATGTTTTTATTTTTCTCTGGATCTCTCGTTTTGCAGTTTCTGTTGAGAGCACCTCTTTGATGGTCTCTGAGGCTGTTGATATCCCAGACCGTAGCTACTCCTCGGAAGATCTTTGTTCGCTGGAAGTTCAAGGATCTCTCCACTCTGCAGATCTTTCTCCCTACTGCATAACCCCCAAGGGGGCTGCAGACCAGAGCTGCAGTGCCCTGGATTGCCACACTCACTGCAGGTTTCACAGAACTCGCTCAGAGGGCTTTCCTGATGAGGGTGATAGTTCCCACAGCCGAGCCTCTACAGCCAGGTCTCAAGGACAGGAAAAGAACTGTGCCTATGGCAGGTCCTTGGACTGTTCCTCAGGGAATTACAGCCCCTCAGAAAGAGAACTGCAGAGTTCTGCTCAAGAGAGCAGTGCCACGCCGCCTTTGAAGCAAAAGAAAACCTGCTGTGTGGACTTCAGCCGGCCTCCTGCCCCTTTCCAGACCTCTCCCTGTTTTGGGCCTGCAAATACTTCATCGTGTGCAAGTGGCTACGAGGCTGCTGTCCAGCAGCAGCACGTTGCAAAACACCCAGCCTCAAACATCGTCCGATCCAGCAGTGCCCCCGTGTCCTGTTCATCTGCCACGGAAGGTAGGTGTGGGACCACAGGGCAGCAAATGTGGAACAAATCACTAGTACTGATTTATGCAGCAATTGGTGCTGCTGGAAATTACATGCAATGTTCCAGAGAGGGTTGTCTTAGGTGTGAAGGCTTTAGCTCTATGGATATTTTCTAAATTTGAAGATTTTTAAGAATGGAAATGGACAAATTGACAGAGTGAAATTAATTTTGGCTTTTCCAAATTTCACCATTCTTTCTGCACTGCTCAGAAAACCATGTGTTGGGTAGCTATTTCTACCTACTGTTCTACTGAGAGGCCACGCTAAGAAGTGCAATGGTAGCTGGGGTTCATTTAGGAAACTATTACTGGAGCTGTCACGCTTGTTATACGGCAGGTTGTGTTTCCTCAAGGTGACACTGACACTGACAGTATTGAGGCATGTCAGAGGCCGTCACTGTGACTAGTGGCAACTCAGGGTGTATGGTGAAAAGTCTTGAACGACAAAGAAATGAACATGAGGCACATGACAAGATGATAAAGGAAAAGGAAAGCTTTTGGCTGTCCTGGATACTTGTCTTCCTCTATGAAGCTCCTTTTAGAAAAGCAGGGAAGACAAGAGGAGATGTTAGCTGAACAGTGTATCTTCATAAAAATTAGCTTGTTAGTGAAAAATAAAGGGTTGATTTAGTAGAGAATAAGAGCAGGAATGTAGAACTGTCTAAACCATTTGAAAAGGGAGATTTTACAAAAGGATCTAAGCTGTTCAAAGAGATTCAGAAGGGTAACCTGGAGAAGTGGCTTGAAAGTAAAGATTAAAAGCTTTTTAAGATGTCATGGATTGTGCTGCTACAAGATCTGTTCACCAGGCTTTCTAAGGGATCTAGAGGAAGGATCATGTGACTAGCTCAGAGCAAAAGGAGGCAAAATATTGAAATAACTGGTTTCATTTAGGATGATGTTTTGGTTCTATTACACTTCTTGCATCTTTATAAATTTCAGAGACTTCATACTTAGCTCAATAATTGAATGTCTTTTACCTTTAGAAATGTAGCCTCTGCATCTGGGCCAGGAAAAGTGAATCTTTAATCTAGAAGTCTGCATTTATTTTATGACATTTACTCTGCTAGGACATACGTGCTATGAAGCTGCCATGCAGACAGTAAGTAGGAATTTCTGAATCCTTTCTGCTGTGTGAAAGACAAGAAGAACAACCCTTTCCCTTCTGGATCAGGCTCTGCAACTTTCCAGAACTGTGCTCCATCTGCTCGTTGAGCAGTGTTTGCCGTGGGCAGCTGTATCCACGTGTTCCAGCTGGCTCGGGGCACCTGGTGGAACAGATGTTCTGCCTTCTCTTTTAACGTGTCCTAAATACATTCATCATCTCTTCTGGAAAAGTGGCATTGAGGGACGCGGGTTGGACATTACTGAGACATGACTGGGCTTAGCAAAGACTGGAGTAAAGAGGCAGAGAAGGTTCTAGAGATACTGATACACAGGGGAGGGGGGAGCAAGAGCAGTGACTCGCAGGGGCTGGCTGCTGACCTACTTTGCCATTTTTTGCTGCCTACAGGAGACACTTCATAATGAAATCCTCAAGAGAAGGATTGAGTCGAGTCTCTAGTTAAGCCTAGATGTATTTCTTCATGCATATGTTTGGCAAACTAGTTTGCAAAATTTTACTCTGCGAAGGTTTACATTGCATCCCCTTCCTCTGCTTTTTATTGAACCTGATTTGGAAATTCTGCGTAGGTTAGAAGGAGCCCAATTCTAGTAACACGTTCTGGCTGTTTGAGGCAGCCCTGAAGCGTATTTTTCCTAAGCTGTGACAAACAGCTGAAGTTCTTTACAGTCTTTGTAAGTTTATAAAAGCATTTGATCTGGATTTTTCATGCCTGACTGTTGATATTAACTGCAGAATTTTCAAATATACCCACAGAGTTGAATAATAGGCAAAGATAAAGGGAACCAACTGAGCTTCCTCAACCAACACACAAGAAAAAGTGCTTTGGGTTTTTTCAGTAATATACACCTACTTTTAAAAAATGTCCTGGAGTAAAAGAACTGGTCAAATGGACTTGACTTTATGAAAGACAGAGTTGTAACTACATATTGTTAATACTAATAACTGTGGATTTTGGAGAACTGAGGCTGGAGGAGCTTTAGCCATATTCACAAAAGGGAAAATACAGTGGTCAGATTGTAGCTGGGGCTTGGGTTTTTCTACTTTAAGAAAAAATTACTGATTTGTCTTATGACTCACCTCCCTCTACAAGCCAATGTGAAGAGATTTAGAAGCACAACTTTGATATTTGCTGTGTAGATTTTTGTGAAATGTGTTTTGAGTGTTACTGTGGTTGCACTGCCCATAGTTTGGAACATAAATTATTTGACATGGGCATGGTGCATATGTGCAACAGGACAGTGATGCAACAGCAATGAGATCTAATAAATTAACAGTCTTTTAGGCCAATAAAACACAATTCATTTGCTTCAAGCACATCTTGACCTGATGGGGTCTATATGGTATAGTCAAATAATTCTCCCTTTAAACCTTTAACGTTGAAAGTGAACTGGTTCATTTTGAAATACCTGTCATTCGTAGTGGAGAAATTATAAATGAAGGTTTAGTTTAATAAACTGGTGCCTTTATAGTCACTGTGTACTCCCTGAACATAAAAATGATGGGTTCACATACTGCTGGCAAACATAGTTCCCTCCAAAAAAAATTACTTAAAAGTTAATAGTTTGCACATTTTTCTGCCTTTTCTTTGTAAAGTTTATCATGGCAAAGGTGGACAAAACCAACTGCTAGCACAGATGTTTATTACAATACACTTCATTTATAATCAGCTATGATAGACTATGTGGCTGTATCAGTTAAGTGCCTGAGTGATGATTGTAGTGTTTGTGTTCCACATAATTCAGGGTCATGTCCAATGGTGTAGTTTTGACTTGCTGCAAGTACATTGAACAGTTTAGTAATGGATGGGAAAACAGAACTTCTCAAGTGTCTCCTCTTAATAACCACGCCATGATTCACGTGCTGCAGTACTTAAGCATAATAGAGCAAATTAGAGACAGAATAGAAGCTGTCTCTCTTAATTTCTCACAGATTTTCTATGTTTGTAGCACCTTACATTTGTTTCCTTCATTTAATTATTCACTCTACCAGAGAGGATTATGCCAGCTTTTCATTATAAACTGTCCCTGGAGATATGGAAGAAAACCTTTCCTAAGCTATCTAGAAGTTCAAAACCATTTTCAATCTTGGAAACAGATGTAAACAACCAAATGTGAGGGTTTATTTCATCTTGTCACAAATGAAAGGACTGCAGTGGTAGTTACTGTACAGTGTGATCTCATCATCACCATTGATCCTTGTTGTGGAATCCCAGAAACTGTCATTAGATGGCAACTGTGTCCAAAGCTGTTTGTAGATTCTTCATAACCCTTGTTATTGATTGGCTCGTCAGGTACCACCCTCCTCACCTACCCATTAGTTTAAACAGTAGTGTATTACATTTGTACTGAAAATAATGAGAAACTATTTAAAAAAGGAGGAAAAATACTGAATAAAATGCTGGTTTTGTAGAAATGAGAGGGATTAATCTTTCTCATTTTTCCCCTTTTCCAATATAAACCCTGTCTACCTAGAAGAGGTCTGAGGTCTGCTTCTATAGGGAGCTTTCCATAGCTTCAGCACTTGGGCCTGAAATATTTAGGATTACAGAGGAAACCATAAAACATGAGCTCTGTCTTCCTATTTATAGCTGTGTAACAACTCGTTGGACATTCCTGGGTGTAGTAGCTCCTCTTTATGAATGGATATCTTGAAAGCAGTATTTCTTCTGAGTAGTTTCATTCTGTAAAGGAGATAATAAAAGGTTCCAGTGTATTTTTCCTTGCTTTGGGCAGAGGACAGCAGGGGTTGACTTTGCTCTTTCTGTCTGCCTTTGGTTAAAGGTGATAATTGTGCCTGGACTTCTGTGTGCAGCCAGTGCCAAGATGCAGGATTATCTCCAGCCACAGGAGAAACAGGTGAGAATTGGTTTTCTAAAGCAGGAGATGAGTTTCATTATTTTCTTTTAAAAATAATTAAAAGCTTCTGAGAGACAAATGAGCTTTAAAAAATCTGGTGCAGAAAAGTCAGTTAACAGCATACATGTATGGTGTACAATGCTGATGGAACCTGCCTTGAATGAAAATAAATGCTGTGAATTAGGTCCTCTGGTTTAGATCAGCATTTTTGCTTTCTCTGTGTTTCTCACTAATCTCTCCTGCCTATAATGTTCAAGGCCTAGAAAAAGGCAGAACTTTAGTCTTAAAGTTGGGGTGAGAGGCTGGGCCTAAAACTTTATGAGTTACATGGAACACAGAGAAGCTGGTGGGTTTCCTTATCATTAATGTCAGCTGAAGTCCTTGAAGGTGGAGGTAACAAAAATGTCTGGTTTGTGAAGTACTTCAATTACCCACCCACCCATTCTCAAGGCAGTCCTCTTTGGTAATGGGAAAGTCTTAATCCTGAACCTGATTAAAATTACCCATTTTGTAGTGTTTCCTTGACTGCATGTTTTTGCTACTCTTCAAACAAAACAGACATTTTATAAAAAAGTAAAAACTTTGTGACAATATTTGTTTTGCCTTTTTTTTCTTTTCTCTTTTTCTTTTTTTAAACTATTACTTTAAAGATATTCTTCCCCCCCTTTTTTAGTTCCTGTTTCTGGTTCTCATATGGCTGCCTCTGCTTGCCAGCATTCTTTGAGCAGTTTCCTACCAACTGGAAAACAGAGGGATACAAGGAAAATTGATCTGCACCTAAAGCCAAAGGCTTTTCACACAGTCTCAAAAGAGCGGCCACACTCCTTAGTGGACCTTAAGGCCTATAAAGACACTAAAATTTTAGTGGCAAAATTTTTGGAACATTCAAACTGTAATCTCCCTCCAGAAGTGCGTCACGTAGTGAACAGCATACGGTCAGTCATTAAATCTGATGAGAGACACATGGAAGAAGCCATCTTCAGTGCCAATATCATAGACCAGGTAGGCCACTGACGTTCTAAAGATGTGTCCAGTTTCCATAGACAAATACCTTATTTAAATGTTTGCACAGTTTTAGTTCTTCAGACAATTCCTACAGAAGCTCTTTTATAGTCCCATGGCATTAGTAAGAAATAATTTGTATTTATTGGGCAGCAATACATTTTACACTGCAGTTCAGACAGAAAGCCTGGCTGTGCTTTCCAGGTGCCCAGTCCTGAGCCCTGACCAGCTGGAAGGACAGAAGCAGGAGGGGTTCTGGAGGGCACCTCCTTTGGAAGAGTTTCAGTGTTAAACAGCTAAAATGAAATATTATTCAGAGACTGAACCTTTTAAATGAGAACTTTTCTTACCCAGTTTTCCCCATTGTTTGCTCCTCCACTCCTGCCTTTTTTCCCAGGTAATTACGAGTTCCCAGCAGAACGTGAACAGCTGCAGGAAGCGGCTGCAGGAGGATCTTCACCTGCAGAGCTGCGGCGCTCTGAGCTCCCCGGCTGCCCCGGCGTGCGGGCCCCGGCTCAGCCACGCCTTGGAGCGGGAGCGGCCGCACAGCTTAATCGGAGTCTGCCGGGAGACCATCCTTTGAGTGTCCACAGGTACATGCTTCCAGCAGAGACAGCCGTGGAAGAAACCAGGACTGGGAGAAATACAAGTAGTGGATGACTTTAAAAGGAAAAAGTGTCTTCCTTTGGAATTCCACTTTTTTCCCCACAGCAGGATGAGAACAGCTGTTTTTCTGAATGTAAATTTCAGCCTTGATTTTTGCAAACCTTTAATTGATTTGTTAGTTAAGTCATAACAAGTGTTTTCCCAACCAGAAATGCATTTATTTCGCTGTACTGACAGAAATGCTACTGATGCTGCCCAGCATTTCTTGAGAACCATTGCAAACCCACCAGAGACTGGCTGTACAACTTAAAAGTTGTATTTATTTAATGTACCTCAAAGTGTTTTAACTATTGTCAGTGTTTTAATAAAAAAGTATTTCTGGACTTTGCCTTTTCAACAACTGATTTGGATACAAACATAAAGGTGATTTATACACACATACAGTGCTGCTTCTAATCCATTCTTCCAGTGTCTTTCACTCCAGACTAACTGATCTGTCCGACTGAAACCGTTCCCCCTCCCAGTGCTGCCCTTTTGCACTCCAGTACTGGCTGCAGTGGGCTTTATTCCTGCTTTCTTCTGAGTGCTCACGAGTTCATTCCTGCAGTAGTGTGAGTGACCAAGAACTGATGCTAAGGTCCTCTGCAGTGTGTGACCAAAAGATGCATTAGGGAAGAAGACTGAAATTCTGCATTTCCAAAAAGCATCTTTCACAAACTTTTTATCAACACCAGCTGATAGGAAGTTAGAGGAATTTTCATCTAGCAGAGCCTTGAATATTTTCAAAAAGAATTGTTACTCCAATTCATCGTTTTGACAATTTTATTACTAAAACATGTTATTGTGGTTCTGCTGTGTTTATGATTTATTTAACATTTATCTTTAAAAAAATATCAAAAAGTAAATACTGATGCTGATTTCATTACCAACATAAACACAGGTCTGCCAGCAACGTCTTCCAGTGCAAGCTTCATCCTGGCTCTCTCAGAGGAAATTGGAAAGGCCTTAAACAGAAGGTTCTCATAAAGAACCTACCACAGGTTGATGTTTCGGGGTTTTAATTTTTTTGCAGCAGTGCTTGTCAGTAGCCTTAGTTTCCATTTGAGGTTTAATCATATACTGGTTTCATTTGTGTCACTCTGAGCTGGGCAGACATCCTGTGAAAAGGTCACAAAGGAACGTAGCTGAAGATGGGTAGTTTAAGTTTTACAGATTCATCCATTTTAATGTATTTTAATTATAGCATGCTTCTGTATTGATGTGAAGTTACAGTGACATCCAGTGGCAACAAGGTATGCTAATTGAAAGCTTCTACTCTCAAGATCATAATGATACACAAATTCCTAATTCAAGAGAATATTTCCTTTTTAAAAAATAATCTGTGACCTTTGCAACTGCACTTAGATGAAGAATTAAGTGATCTTCTACTTGGAATTTTTTACTATGTAAAATTACACAACAAAATAAGCAAGCTTCCTTTCTTATTTCAGATTTATTAGTGATAGGTTAATTCTTTCCTAAGGTCAGTTGCATGCAACACACTACTCCTTGAAGTACAGTCATCTAAAGCTCTTTAGTTACTGCATGGTAAGGCTTCTTAAGTCACAGTGTATTTTCTTCAAGGCCTTGGCCAAAAGAAAAAAATTAGACAAAGTTACACCAATTAACATTTATCTCATAAGGAATACAACTTTACTACTAGGTTTTTTATCTACACACATTCTAATACTGCTGATGGTGCTAGGTTATTTTTCAAAACAATTTACATTCAGAACACATTGCCTTAGGAATAAGAATGCTTTATAAAAGACAGAAACAGGTAAGCATGGCTTTCCCATTTTGAGCTAATATGAACAAAAAGGTAATATGCAAAAATTAAAGGAAAAAAAACCCCAGCCCAAGACATACATTACACAACCTGTGCAATAAGTTATCCATGAAATAACTCTGTTAAATCATAAAAATCACAAGCATTAAAAATAAATATGTATCTAAATAAATATTTTGATTTTAATCTTGTGGCAATTATTCTTTATTTAGCATATGAAACACTTGTTACATGTTTATGTTCACACCTTGCCAAACAGGTTACACTTGTCATAACAATACCAAGTACTACAGTGGTTTTCTTTACAGAAGAATCTAAAAGTTTGAACTGCACACATTCCTTTCCACTGAAATACCATTGATTCAGCACCAGTTTTAAAATTATGCAAAGTCATCAGTATTGGACCACTTTATGGGACTGGGATTTTTTTTAACTTGAGGCAGCCAGAACTTTCTCTAATTGCTTTTCTTTGCCATTTCCTGCAGTCTCATTCATCAAATATTCACATTCACTGTGTTATCAAACAAGACAGACATACATCACTCCACATAAAGGTTACAAATAAATATGTTTTAAGTTCTATGAGAAAAGAGTTTAGAAGATGTTCAAAATACTTAAATGTTTACAAAGATTTTTGTCAGTGATTATTGTCCTTGACCATCCTTCTCAACACTTTTTGTCAAAGAAATAGAAAGGAAGGAGATAAAAGGCAGAGACACCTGTCTGTTCCTTGTTCTGGAGTCCTCAGGTCAGCTTCCAAGCTCAGCTTCCAAGCCTTTCATTCATACAAAATACAAAATCCTTTTCAGCTGTGACAGCTTCAGCTTGGATGGAAGATGTTAGATGTACAGGGGGGTCTCTTGACCTGTTAGAAGCCTGAACATGGCAGCTGGCATAGTCTTCATGTGAATCTGTCAATTGATTACACAGCAGTTAATAGAGCTGGTACTAGTTTAAAATAATCCAGAAGGCCCCATAAATGCACTGTGGTCGAAGTGCATTTTTTGTCCTGACTTCTATAGATTTGTTACTAGAGTTTCTAGTTCAAAGTTCTCCAGTTTTAAGATGTTGGTTTGCTGTCTTTGAGCTTTCTCGTGTGGTTTGGGGGTTTTTTTTTGGTTTTGTTTTTTGATTATTTATTAATGACAATTACATGATGTGACATCATATAGTTTTAAAAGCCACCTAAACACTTTCTATTGTTACACCCTACTCCAATTACAGTAAAATTTACGGACCTTAAATAAGAAGTAGCACAAACCTCTCTAAAAATTCATTCTGCTATTCTGGTATTAACAGAACTTAGATTTGTATTCTATCTTCCTTCTCTGTGGGAATGTAGTTTTATATGTATTTTCACCTAATTACAGTATGATCCTCTGAACACAAAACTTGGACTTTGCCACTGATGTTTAAATGCTAATCAAGAGTTTGGTGGAACAGTTTCTCTTGTGGCTACTGTACTTAAATTTCTTTCTCACGGAGTACTGGGACTCCAGTCCCCAGTGCCAGAGGGATTTTACAGATTAAGAGGGTCCAAGGCTCAGGTAATTAGAGCTCCACCAGAACTGTACTTACAGCTCTCAGTACCTCTTGGACAACACCAGAGGAAGGAAGGGAAACTTCACTAACTGATAATACAGACCCTCACCAGCTGCCTTGGCATCTTCTCTTCATGCTGTAAAGAAAAGTTCCATGCTGCATTCCTATGTTAAGGGAGAAGTTACAAGGCAAAGAGGGACCATAAAGGCATGGGGGGGCTATTGGAATCTACAGCTGTGCTCCTGACAAAGTGCACGTGCTCTATTATAATTTGCCAAGCATCATTTTCCAGAAGGAAACCAGCTGTCTTTGACTTTTGTCAGAGGAACTAGTGGGAGATCTGGCCAGAGTTCTGTATTAGACTACCATTAAATTCAGGAGGGAATCTGAAAAACTGGATGACCTTGCTTATTCATTGCTGATCTCTCTAGAAGTACTGGAGAGAGGTGTGTCAACTTATTCCCAAGGTAAGTTGGAAATTAAATTATGAAAATGTGTATCGATTTGCATCTCTCAGACCTTTGAATAGTAATTCATTTCTATGGCAGATGCTGTGGTGATAAGCCGAGAGACATTTTCACAGCCAACATGCCTGAGTGATTTCTTCCTTTAATCACTTGATTTAATTCAGATAGTAGGTTGAAGGTACAGAATTATGCCAGGAACTCGAAAGTGAATGGAAAAATGCAGTGAATGTGCATCATTAGTTGTTAAAAAAAATTTCTGTTAATTGTTTATTATTAGTGCCAAACTCAATTTACTGAAGTGGTGGTTTTAATGCTGTGTTGACACTCTTTTCAACTGAAACATACATTTTTTCAACTATTTTACTTCCTTGATAAAGACTTTGCTTCCTTACCTCTCCCACTGAATTAGACAATGCTTGTACTATCTTCTCATGAGCAGTAGCCACGACGCTCTGCCCGTTGATCTCGATAATCCGATGTCCCACTCTTACCCCTCCCCTCTCCGCTATTCCACCTCGCATCAAGCTGCAGATCTGCCAAGAAAAAGCAAAGTTTAGTGAAGTTTAGAAATATCATCGTGTAGCACTTACTGGGATTTAATGTGTAACAATGAGGGGTGACACTGTAAGGATTCCAGAAGGTGCTTGTCAAAAATATTAATCAGTGAGTTTTTAAATGTTGGTGTAGTGGTTTGCTGGAGGGGTTTTTTCCTGAGATTTCTGCCTATTATAATTTTAATTTTCAGTCTCTGACTGGGAACATAAAAATACCTTTTGCAGTGATACAGGTAGTAGCCGTGCAAAGTGGAGACAGGGAAGAGAGTTTAATCCACTGTTGGGACACAGCTTGTTTCCTGTGCCCCTGCAGAAGGGGAGGGGGCTCTGCTCTCCAGGGTCACAGCTTTCCTCCACGTTATTCAGTGCTGCTGGCCAGTGAGCTCTGGATGAAGAAAGCAAATCAGGCCACTCTTCTTTAACTGGCAGCTGAGGTTCCAGTAAAGAACTAGGCACAAGTTTTGAATTTTATGACCCCTACAATAGGGTAATGATTCTACAAGAAGAACTACATTCAGCAGAGACAGTCCCAGCAGATACTACTACCTAAAGCTTTCCGAGGCTGCAACACGCGTAGAGTCCAGGCGGAAAGAGGAATCTCAATCCAGTCTGGGGAATTTAAAAGAATGTCTCCTCCTTAGCAACAATCTGTGCTGCAAGGGGATCCTCCCTGGCAAACTAGCCTGCTGTGCATTAGCTAGAAATTGCTGGTAGATTATTTCGAAAGACTAAGCCCATGTATCACACAAGGCAGATAATGTATAGCTCGAATCTCTGGAACTAAGCAGAGTTTTGCAGCGTTGGGATTTACCTTCTGTTTACTGAGAAAAAACAATTCTTGGAGGAAAAGAAATGAGTGCTGGAGCATCAGCTAATACCTATTTCTGCAGTTACTGTCAATGGTTAGAATGATACACCAAGAATCATTATTTGCTGCAATCTGGTCATTTGCTCAGAGCTAAATACAAGTATAATAAGATGTGGCTTGTGTCCCAGTGAGTTTGTTATCTAATTCAGAAGCACAGTATGTGGGGAGATGGCCAGTCTGCAATGCATTGAAGGTAAAACATTGTCTGTGGTTGACTGGAATCTTTTCCTGTATGGCACTAGCAGCTTCCTTTAAACTCCTCTCCACAAATAACAATGCCATTAAAAAAAAAACAACCCTTCTTACTTGAAGTTCAGACTGTTTGATATGAGGAGTGACAATATATTGTTATTCTTTGTTTATAAAAGGCCTTTCTGAGCCTTCAGAAAAAAACCCACCATATTCCTCCTGCAGTGAGATTTATCTTCCACCATGCTCTCTCCAGTGGCTGCATGTTACCTACTGTGGTCCTTAGAGCATTTCTGATGGGCTTCAATGGAAGAGGCACTATCACTTCACAGAACTGTGTTTTGAATTTCAGTCACATACAATATATTGTTTTGCAGGTAGTCTGCATTCTAATCATACAGCTGACAAGATAAGCTGTACTACACAGATCTCCTCTTTTACAGAAAGCTTCTCAATTCAACTCACTGTGAGAATAAGTTTGCTCCTTGCTGTTGGGGAACAGTAATCAGAAAGGACAAAAAGCAGCATGTACCAAAGGAACCCCTGTAAATATATTTTTTGTGGTTTAAAGGAAAATAGAGAGACAGTACAGCCAGCTGAAATAAAAGGTTTTGGAGCAAATGGAAATGTGATCCCTCACCCCACCGGCATAAAGGAAAAGATAATGGCTTGCATATCTATCCAGGGCACTTTTCACTGTGTGGCTCTCAAAGCACTTTTAGCAGTTTTAATACCATCAGTGAGTTTCTTTCTGACAGCCCCAGACATAGCAAGTGGTCTCTTCATTCAGGAATCCCTCTCCAGGGAAGGCAGGCAGCTTCCTTTTGTGAGCATTAAGTGTATTAATGAGGTAGAAAGAGAAGCAGACACAGAGGCTGAGTGGCTCTGCCCAGACTCCCAGACCCTGGTAAGCCAGAAACAGAACACACAGAGAAAAAAATACTCTGCATTTACAGCACACATTTAGTGGCTCCTGTATTTGCAAGGGCTGCCTCAAAGCAGCCTTAAGAATTTTGTCTCCAGCCAGTGGAGCTGTGGCAGCTGAAGCTGGTGAGTTTAAAGCTGGTAGCTGAGCACTACCTCTAAGTAAATACGATTGTATTCAGCCAGGACTCTTGAACCTGTTGTATTTGTTGAACATGGCAACAGCTGTAATATTATTAGATAAAGCAGGACAGATCCGCTTCTTGTAAGCAAGAGGCTGTATTCTATTGACTCTATAAACTGAAGGGAAAAAAAAAAAAAAAGAAAAAAAAAGGTGTAAACCACACTGGTTCAATCCACTCAGCTGTGACAGGTTTGCAATGTCTTAGACAAGCTGCAGCACATCAGATGTGAAACTTCAGTAGCTTCACAATCAGTTTTATTGCAACAGTCCATAGAGTAGCAAAGCATTAAGGATAAAATAGTGCCAGACAAACGTTATTCTGTGTAAATGTCTCAAAAATAACCTGTTAGAACCAGATTCCTCCTCATCTCACTTTTATATTACACTATTGAAACCCTGTAAATTTTTTGCCAGTTTAAATGACAGTAAACAAGGACAGGGAAGAAAGAATAAAATGTTCTGTAAAGTTTTACTGTATTTTTAGATAGCTTGTGCTAGGCTAGGGACAGGGTAGATAGAGTTCTCAGAAAAAGTAAGATCTAGACCGAGAAGTGGTGTTTTATCAGCAGTAAAAATATAACTGGTAATACACAGATTTTTTCATAATCTAGAAAACAATAATGTGATACATGACAACCACTTTTATTTAAATAACGTCATTTTAAAAGAACTGTAGCTTAATGACTTTCAGAAGGTGGCTGATAGGTCACCTAACGCTCACCTCCCCATCACACAACTTTCACACTGGTTAGGTGTGTACACACATCAACCTTTCTTTCACCTGCAGCACTGCAGGGTCTGCACCTGCCCGATGCCCTGTGCAGGCAAACCCCAGCTCAGGCGGTGCTTCGGTGTGGCCAGAAGCTATTCTGTGTGTTTATGGGCTATTCCCTACTCTAATGGCTGTGCCTCCTGCACAGATGAGATAGGCTGGCTGAAAAGGAACCACTGCAAAGCTGCTATCAGAGGATGCCCAGAAATAAGTCCCAGCTGCATGGATAATGAGGTAATGGCCTACTAGAAAGAGACATTTAATTATATCTGTTCTGACAAGCCATTTATTTCTTTGCTGTGCTAATGCTGAGCCAACAAAGAATAACTGTACTATTTCTGGATCCTATCATGATTTGTAACAATTACTGGCAATTACAAAACTACTTTTAAAGAGTACAGTGTCAAACTACCAGAGAGATATGTTTTGCAGTCATATTTTCAAATGTTGAGTTTTTCAGAGGAAAGGATTTTACAGGCCCAGAGGTTTGTCTCCATAGCAGCCTAACAAAAGATGTTAATCTCAGCTTTTTGTTCACTGGCTTTCATATTCAAACAGACCTTTCACAAATGAAATGCACTGCAAGGTGCTTTTTGTTTTTTTCTATATGAACAAGATTTTTTTGCTGAATTTGGTGAACTTTATATCTGATGTCATCTGAATGTTGCTCATTTAACTGGAAGGAATGATGATCTGCCAGTGTGGTGACAAATGGCCAGTAGATGGAGGGAGCACACTGTGACAGAAAACAACCAGAGCCTGCAGAATTCACTGAGGCTCCAGTCATGTAGGAGATGATTAGTGGGGACAAGATGAATAGGTTGTCACACAGACTCCCTGTCCCTGTGAGGGCATGGGAAGCTCCTAATCCACCTTGGCCTCATTCTTCTTCCCAGCCCTGATCCCACCCCCACCAAAGCTGTGAATGGGCTCCTGAAGACTTGATAATCACACCAGGTGTCCTGAAATATATTCCCTTCTTTTGAGCATAGCACCAGTGGAGCATGAAAGATTTACAAAGGCAAGCAACTAGGAAAGAGATCAGCACCTCAAACTGGGCACCCTCTGTGAGATCAGGTAAAACCACATCCTGGGGTAGGAATCACTCTGGAGTGCATCCAGCTGGACCAAGGCGTGCAGCAGTGTCCTTTACACCATGTGTGATCTTAGGCAGGAACATTTGAAACTTGGGTGGAGTAGTAAATGAGAGATGGCCAGGAGAGCTGCAAACCCACTCCTGAGCCATCTGTTTGCTAAGTGCAGGAAGGCCCATGAACCACATCCTGCAGTTGCCTGCTACTCTTCCAACTCTTCAAAGGCTGGCAAACAGAGATCTGGCAACTTCAATGGATGCATTTCACAGAACAGGGGACAGAGCCCAGAGTCCTTTGGGATGTGGTTTTCTGAGTGAGCAGCCTGATTATTTTTTTTCCTAGACTGGAGGAAGAGGAAATGGTGATGGTCCTGCACTGAGCCAGTCTCTAATGCTAGTGTCAGCCCCCAGAAAGGCCAGTGACTACCTGAGCTAGTTGTGTGGGGAGTTTGCTTTGGAAAGGTGTCAGAGAACGGCTTGGGAAGGAAGCACTGCAAGAGGAGGACCCTGAGCTGCCTGGGGTAAGTGTTCGCTGCTACACTTGTTCTTCTCTTTGCTGCTGTTATTACGGGCAAGCTGCAGCACACAGAGATGGGGTACCTGGGCCACAACCTGTACAATCGCTTTGTAATGAGAGCTTTAGTTTTTATAAGAGTTTAGTTTTAATAAGAGGAAGTCACAATTATATTCTCTTGCCAACTACCATGTGATCCGCATAAACTATGCACAGCAGAAGAAAAATTAAAAGTCTTAGTGAGTGTGTAATGAAATTTTAAAAAGAGAAACAGAATCAGATCTAAGATTAAAGTGTTATAAATTGTAAAAGCCTTTTTCAGCATAACTTTTCCTTGCAACTCTGGCACTAATGACATTTTTACATGAATTAGCTGATCAGGCTATTGCACCAAATAATCTGGGCTATAAATCTTGTTGCTATATTATGAAGGAAAATCCCTCAAGAATTTCTCCAAGTGTCATCTATTTGCGTTATATCACTCAGACACTGTAAAGTTTTAATAAACTGTAGAAAAAGTGAGGTCGTGCAAGATTCTTTCAGTACTTCCATATGATTTTTGAAAAAGAAAAAACAAAAAGTAAAGGGACAAACCCCAAAACAATCAATGAACACAGAAACTTACAATTCCATTCTGTACACTGAAGCCCAGCTGGTATTTTAAGTCTGGCCGTTTTATGAGGACAGTAGTAACAGGAGGACAGCTGACAATGTTCAGTTTGACTTGTGTCTGATTCTTGAGTCCCTGTAAGATATTCCAAAAGTCAGTATTTCTGAAATTAATTTTACTATGCCCTCATCTGTGATTTCCTAATTGTGAGAGCATTAAGCAGCTGATCTAAGAAAGAACAGTGAGAGTTAACAGAAATTTGTTGTTTACTTAGAGATACATTTCTTTTATTTATTTCCCAAGATATTTGGCTCAACAAAACATTAAAATTTTGCCTTTAATTATTACAGAAATTTAAACAAATCTTTCAGTAAAAACCAAAACTGACTACTGCTTGCCCTTTTCTAGCATCTGGCTAATTAACCTCCTGCTTCTGCTGCTCTTGGTAAATCTGCACAGACATCAGATTTAGTCTCTGTGACTAAAGATAATGCATTCTGAGATTCCATTGTGTCTGCAGATTCTTCATCTACTCACTTGATCTGTCCTGCAGTCTACCAGCCTCCATCCCTTTTATCTGCATGAAGCCCAAAAATGCATAGGAGATTTTAATCCTCACATTTTATTCTGGAGGCTGTGAGGAAGCCTGAAACTTTGAAGATAGCTGAGTAACTTAATTTAGGCAAGTTTTTCAGACCTGGTGTCATTTGTTGTAGCCCAGTAACAAAACTGCAGTTATGTTCTCCAGCCCTAAATTTCTATGCATTATCACTCCTGAATCTCTAATTCTGCTTTTTGTTAATAACAGATTACTGGGGTTTTTTCACAGTGATATGAGAAATTCTATCTGCTGGAAGGTCTACAGGATCACTTGTCAGAAGATTACACCTCTGTGGCTTACTATCTACAGCATAGAGTTGTAAGTTTGGGGTACCTTTATGATCCCTTGGCATGTTGCAAGAGGTAGACCAACTAAACTGGTACCATTAATGGACATAATCTGGTCTCCAATGCTCAGCTTTCCTGAACGCGCTGCAGGGCCTCCATTCA
The DNA here is from genome assembly GCA_013398955.1 of Callaeas wilsoni. Lineage (NCBI taxonomy): Eukaryota > Metazoa > Chordata > Aves > Passeriformes > Callaeidae > Callaeas > Callaeas wilsoni. Next base: position 82,026 of record VWPU01001055.1, on the reverse strand, counting down.
TCATGTTGGCCAGGATAACGGTGGGTAGAATGGATCCCCATCCAGATTCCACAATCACTACCCCAAGAATTTCTCCCTTCTGTTTTTCTAACTGGAGCTGCAATTAAAAAGGAAAAACATTTTTTTTGCTTTTATTCATCTGACTTTGAGCATGAGTATCTCAGTTGTTCCTGAATAACATCTACAAATCACAAACCAAATTCTGTTCTTTGCCATTAGGTAGTAGCATGGTTTCAATGTTAACTGTGGAACACACAGCTATTTGTTTTCAGGCCTATCCTCCACTCGTTTGTTGAAGGTCATATAGGTCTAATTAGCAAAACACTAACACATGGTTAGCTGTGGAGGAAGTGGTGGAACTGCATGCCAGGGGAATGAATGCCAAGGAAGTTTCTGTCTGTCGACCCTGGCAGCCAGAGGGGGAGGCTCTACCATTTTGTGGCTAAGGCAGCGCCTGCGACCCAGGCTCTGTTCAGCTCCACTCCTGCCTGCTCAGGTTGTTTCTTGATCTCAGGGCTTTTCTGTCCTTCTTTTCAGGCAAGGATCTCTTGGTGATTATTAACATTATTATTATTACCGTTGTTAATTATTGAATATACTCGTGCTTAGCATGTTAATGCTAGATCCCTGATGTAACATAAATGATGACTTCTCCTAAACTGTCAGTAACCACAGCACAGCTAACACCTATGAAGTGGAGCAAGACTTTAAGTAGAGAACATACTCCTGAAGCAAATACAAGGAATTATTTTCTCTCAGACATGGAAGGACAGGGAATGCTGAAGGCTAGCTGACTTCTGCTGAGGTTATCTATTGCAGAAAGCGACAACTCTGTCAGCTCTTTCAGTATCAATACTTTGGTGAAACATAAAATCACCTGATACTGTGTACTGTGAATAGCACAGAGCTTATCTAGGTCAGATGTAAATGTATTTTATTACTGTTGTGATCAATGGAAACAGAAAGACTCTGAACATGAAAACAAGAAATCCGAATAACCCATAAAGCTGGTTTTATGCTTTAACCTTCAGAGGACTGACGAAGGACACATCTTGAAATTGTAACATCATCCTTATAAATGCCAAAAGATATTTCTGATAATTACATTCCTCTGAAAAAAATGGATCAATCTGAAATGAAAGTCCAAAGCAAGTTTACCTCTTTGCAGTTTTCTGAATTGGAGAAGTGTATGAGATCATCATTGTACATCTCCTGGGTATTGATGATGTCACTGTATTCTTTCTGACTGAGATCCTCTGGATTAATTCCATTGGCTCTTAAAAACTCTTGGTAAGCCACACTGAAAGCCTGACCAATTGATTGAGCTATGAGCTGTGCCTAGAATGTAGAAAAAACCAGCTCAGAGAATGGACGGATTAACAGTTTACCAATGAGACCACAAGAAACCAGGAGAGAGATTGGATTTTAAGACAGAATCAAAATAAGATTCCTGCAAAGTTTCTGCATTAGCATGGATATAAAGTCACTTTAAGGTCTGTTGTACAGAAAGAACCCATTACATCCAAAATCAAATTGCAAACTCCATTAAAATACCCTGCTGCTCTCCTCAGTACGTTTCAGTAGCAAGCAGCCATATGCTGCTCATGTACCCGTTCCAATAAACACTGGAGAGTCCTGGCTTCGGACCAGCACGGAACAGAGCCGATGGAAGAGTGCCACAAGCCCTGCCTCCCAACACTCTGTCTGCAGGGCTGAGGGAGAAGGATGCTGTGCCGGCACATGCCTCCACAGACGCGTGTGCCCTGATGATTCTGGCCGTGGTGTCACCTGCTGCTTCTCCGCGCTGCTTTTCCGGGACTGCAAACCCTGCTTCCCCACAGCCACCTGCTCCCCTACTACCACGCCGCCTGTCCCACGTTCCCAGCAAAGCAGGAATACCCCTGCTTACAGTGCACATCTAGGACAGCTATTCCCATTAACACCTCGACTGCCAATGGCAGGAATCGTTTCAAGAATGCAGCCAGAGCCATAATTAGATCTTGCTGATGTTGAGAACACCCTTTCAAAATCCCCTCCCTTTCTCAAATTTTGGAGCACTTCTCTGCACATTCCACTAGATGGCAGGGGAACACAGAGAAACACAGTAAAAGGAATGTGTAGTCCACTTTTTCTACATTTGAATTCAATTTTTTTTCCTACTCTGAGTTTACTGCAGCTCACAGGAGAATGCCATGTTGAGTTTTGTAGACTTTTGGGTCGTCATTTGTGGGGTCATTGGGGCATATGAGTAACTCCTGATGATATAAGAAGTGAATTGCACCGTACACTCCCTAAAAATATTACTAATCAAACCTGTATTCTGGAAATTCAACACACCTTCTTAGTCAGTAAATTTTAAATTCATTTTGAATGCATGGGGTTTTCTGGACATTATAAGTCTATATCTTCTCACAATCTACTGATCAGGTGTTTTCTTTGATGCTAAAAGGTTTTTTCCTTATTTCATTTGTGCTGCAGTACACAAAAACACCAATCTGCTTGACTTTTTAAATTAGAAAATAAAGGACATAAGTAGCCTGGCCAGTGACAAATTGTTTCTTCATATTTTAAAGCATATTTTCAAGTCTTATCTCTATACCAAGAGGTTTGTACAGAATCATAGAATATGCTGAGTTGGAAGGGACCCATCAGGACCATCAAGTCCAACTCCTGGCTCTGCAGAGGACATCCCCAAAATTCCACCCTGTGCCTGAGGGTGTTGTGTGAATGCTTCTTGAACTGGGTCAGGCTTGGTGCTGTGACCACTGCCATGGACAGTATGGTAGTGCAGAAGTCACTCAGGACATTTTCATATCATTCCATTATTAAAGTTCATCACCAGTCACTACTGAGTCCTTCTGACCTCCGTTGCTACTGCTTTCTCTCTCTGCTTTTGCCTTCATTCTACATTCTCAAAACCAACGTCTCCAGATGTCACGCTCTATTCTATTGCTGCTAGTAACAGCCAGTTCTCACATCTTAATTTCATCTCTATCTCTGAGGTCTTGTGAATGTTTATGAAAGTCTTCAGCATTATGCACGACTTAGAGATAACGTAATTAAGTTGCTTGAAAAGGTCACCCAAGCAAAGCTGTGACAGAGTTGAGTTAACTCGGTCTCAGAACAACCCCAGTATAGCACTCTAACCTTTAGACAATGCCATTTCTCCTTCACAGGCTTAATTGCTTTAATATAATGAAAATGGATTCCTTAGCTCAAAATATATGCAACCTCTGAGTTATGACTCTCTGACCCAAAGAACTCCATTAATTTTAATTGGTATGACAGAAATTATATCTAAAGCTGTTCCTATAATAACAGTGATGAGATGTTTAGTACTGCCTCTTACAGTTAGAAACAGACAACAAATTTTGCTTTTTCTGTTTTACTAGCTTGGTATATTTTTCCATAAATGTTTTAAGTTGAAGTCCCTTGCTCTCCCACTTCAGACACAAGTACCTAATTCACTACAAACCCAAACCTGGTTATACAACAGCAGTAAACCAAGGTTATCTTCTTTTGTCGCAAGAGGTATGGGATGGCACAGCGGCACTTTTCACAACAGTGAAACAGGATGTACAGCAGAGATGGACAGAACTCTATGATTCTATATAAAAATTCTACTTCATAATCTTTGCTAGGGATGAAAAAAGAGAACAGAAAAATAAACATCTGAATATGTTCCCAAACACCGAAGGGTCAAGTGGCATATTTGAGAGCTCATACAACTACAGGTCAGTAGCCACAGGGAACCAGGACTGGGTAGAGGGCAGCCTTGTGCAGCCCTGCCAAGGCAGTAGATGTTCCCAGCAACTTGGCTTCAGTTAGAAAGAGGTCCGGAACGGTTCCACCTCATCCCAAGTGCCTGGAGGCACATATGTGTCATTTTGTGCCAACCTGCTGGACTGAAGGATATAATCCAGGATGAATGATCAATCTGATATCCCAGAGGTTAATTTTGCCCACGAATGGCCATTGACTTCAGAGATCTTTACATGACCTATGTTGTTTGAATAAATTGATTCAATTTACTTACATCCTCTGATTCAAAGACATGGCAGATCATTTTGTACTGCTTCTTTCCCTCCTGGGCACCAGGAGTGGTTTCAATGCAGTCCTGGGAGGCGGATCTGGGCATGCGGCGCCGCGCCATCAGCACCACGATGTTCCCGATGTCGGCGATGTAGGAGATGGTGCGCAGCGCATGGTCCATCATTGTTTCCTGCACAAAGCAAGGACAAACAAAGCAGTTCTCCATGCCTGCTGCTCTCCTACAAATACTGCATCTCCCCTCTCCTTGACAGCCTGCTGCTTGAGAAAGACAAAAGCTACAGAAGCACTTCCTATGGGCCCAGACTGGATATTCCCTCCACAGTTGATGGGGCCCAACTCCCAAGGGAAGCAGAGTGGCTGTTCAAGACATTGGCTTCAATGGAAGTGTTGCCTGAGCAAATACAGCATGGTTGTTGTGTAAAGCAAGAATGAAAAGCTATGCTACTGTTTTACATATATTTTCATGCTGTTGGGAAATTATTTTATTTCTATACCTATTTTGCCATTGTTAGGATGAATTGTTCTTAAAGGAATAGAAAGGGCACATCTGAAAACTGCTTCTGGCTGCAGTCACTGGTTAGTTTGGAGAGCTTTTCCAGGCTTTTATCTATTGCTCAAACTGGAAAAAAACAGAAGTGTAATAGTTGTACTGATTAAACTAGTTGAGGATGTGTCCTGACCATCCCTGTCCCTCACCCTGAACAGCTAAAAGCATCCACCAAATTCCATCTTAATTGGAACAAAAAAATGTGGTATGACATAATTCACAACTTTAATAATTTATATAAGCAGCAACGTTCTTTATATAAACAGCTTGGCACTAATTTAGCATTACTTGAACAATTTTCTAAGGCCTAAGGAAGAAGGATTGTTCTTCAAGTCAACAAAAGTAATTGTTTTAAGAATTTCAGTAAAATTTAACTTGACAGAGAAGACTATAAATTATCATTGTTTCTTAGAACCACTTGTCTTGCTGAAGATAATCACTACCCATAAAATTATTGTAATGATTCTTTTCAGGCTTGAAATAATGCTTATCCCTAAGTTACAAAAAGTAATGATGGTTAAGAGGTGGTTTGGGGAGTGTCTCTAAGGGCTGCAGGGGCTCAGGAGGATTTACAGCACTTCTGTCAGAATGGGGAAATGTTTTATAATGGACATCTCTCAGCAGGATGTTGGGAGCTCTGCAGAGATAATTGCTTTTCAGCAGTGTGCACCAAGTATTGTGTAAGGCTGTAATCATACATGCAGTGTGCACAAGACTGAACGCGCTGGGAAAATGAAGGCATTTCATCTCACCTGCCAAGAAAGGCTTTCTTCCCATATCATCACACAGGGGTTACTCAAAGGGTTTGAGGGTTTTTTTATCTTCCCCTTGTAGGGGTGAAAGCAATCATTCCCCCCATCCCTCCCACATTCTTCCTGTTAAGAATAAGGAAAATACTATCTAGTGACTGTAAACATGCATTTACTTTGACTTACTTGTGACTTGACGTTTTCCTTTCTCTCTCCATATTCCATTGTACTCAATTTTCCATTACCATAATATCTCTTTTTCTCCACTCTCCTTTATTACTTCCCCATAAATCCCTCCATCTCTGCCTATTTGCCTCTCTGTTCTTTCCCTTACCCATTTTCTAGTCCCATCCATTCCATCCTTGTTATCCTTATATTTGTCCTTAGAAATTCACCCTCTCAGCCTTTTCTGAAACCATTGTTCTCTTCTCCTGTCTAGATTGCCCTTTCTCAGATTCTCCCTTCTTTTCCACGGAATTCTTTTAGAATCTTGTTTGTTGTTTCTCTTGAAACCCAAAGAACAGCTGAAGAAAAAAACCTAAGCATTCCTCCAAGCTTTAAAGTGCTGTAGTCCTGTGGGAGTGTGAATTAGACAGCCAAATGAGTCAGGCGATTTTATGGAACTGATCATGCACCAGAGGCTCTGCACATACACATTTGTGAGCTCTACATCTTTATTTTTCTTTCCTCATTTTCCCAGTTGCTTCACTCCCAGCTTCTCTTTACTGACTGAGCAAGAAGCTGGGAGAAGCTGCTGTGGTTTCTGCTGGTTTGGGGCACTGAGTGCAACCCCACAAAGCTGTGGCACAGGGAAGAATTCCTCTCCTACCAACAAGGCACGTGGCCAAACCTAGGGCTGCTCCTACTTCATCCCTACTAAACAGGTGCTCGGCTTGGGCTGAATGTATTCAGCAACTAAATGCATAAGCAAGCAGGAAGTGGCAGGGGTGCCCTTTCCTAGTGCTGCTCAGGGCAACAGCATCACCACTGCTGGCTCTCTTCCCACCCGGCAATGCACCTGGCTGCTGCTGCTCAGCATTTTGAACCCTGCTGCATGTCATTTTCTGAATGGGAATTTTACATTTTCATTCAGCTGTTACCTCACGTGAGCTATGCAACACTACAGATGGATTAAAACACATGGCACACTGCAGAAATAGGGTTTATGTAATTGATAAAGCCATGAAAGTACAGATTGTCTCTGCCAGCTGCCACCCCAGCTGAAAGGGACCTATGGTAATTACACCAGTCAGGAACTTCACTAGCACTGAAAAGTGCTCCCAAGCCAAAAACGCTAAAAGTCATGGGAATAATTCTGTTACAGCTCTCTGAAAGACACACTGTAAAAAAACCCCAAACAAAACCAAACCAACAAACAAAAAACAAAACCTAAACCCCAGGACAAACACTAGAGAGCTTGGAATTAGAACAATTTCCACTATTACTATTTTCATCTGGTTGAACACTCAGACACCATTCATCATGGAGCACTGCATTTTGCATCACTACAAATCTCAGGGGATCAGAAGAGTAAAATGCCAGTTCCTTTGACAGTGTTTATGGGCTACTTCAAAGGACCTTCCCTTTTTATTTTTAAAAAGATTGTTGTTCAGCTGAAATGCTGAACTATTTAAAGAATAAGAAAAGTGGCTTCCACTAAGATTAATCCTTACTCAACAAAGAGACCTATTAACTGCCATACATTCCAACTATAAACTGTAGCTGTCTAGATCAATAACTGTCTGTAGTCAACTTTACACTGATAATTATGAGCATGTTATTTTCTGCTAGTGCAAAAAGTAGTTATCATCTTTGATAATATAATCTCTGGATGATGCATGTTTACCACGAGGTCAAAAAAAGGCTGAGCCATAACCAATAGTGGTATTGGTTACAGTGGATAAAATGCAATTTCAGGATGATTTATGGGGTGGCAGGTTGTAAATATTGCTGCCCATGTTAGGTGGGCTATTCCACTCACCTGGCTCATCTCATGGGAGTTCTAGTGGCATGTTAAGGACATCTGCTTATATTAAAAGAAAAATAATCCATTTCCTGGAGATACTATCATTACCCTCACATTAAATGATAGTAATGCTCTCCTAAATGTCAGGCCGAAGAAGGTGCTTCATAGTTTCCATTGTTAGAAGAACAATTATACCATAATCAAAACCAAAACCCTAAATGTAGAGTGCTACACTTATCTTTGTTCAAGTGTCTTCTATAGATTCAGTTCATTTCTTCATTTAGTCGTACTTCTGAGCTCTGATCTGATACACCAAGGTACAAGTTCAATAACCATTTTCTCTGTTTATTTTCCAAGTTGTTTATGAAAATACTGAACAGTATTAGAGAAACATGCTTGTGAGTCTCGCTCTGCCCTTTTTCTCTTTATATTGCCAGATAGATGGCAATATATCAGACATAACAACACTCTGAAATTTTTATAAGCCTGCTTCTATCTCTAGATATATATCTAGATCACATAATCTAGAAAACATTGTATTATATTATATTAAAGCTATATCTAAGTCAAGAGATGACATGTGCTGCTTCTGTGCCATGGGCAAATATATTCCCAAAACAAAAGAAAACTATTCATTTGACATTATTTACATCTGACAAAATGTTGCTAAAATTGCCCTTTTCAATGCCTCTCATAAGAATTAAAATTTGAAGACTTTCTGTAAGTATGATCAAAGTTAAGAGAGCTTGTGAGATTACTAAATATTTGGATCCATGTATAAATTACATGTATTTAGTTGTAAATTCCTCAAAAGCTCCTTTTTATGAAGATCACCTCTTGTTGAATATAAAAGCATTCCTAGAAGATGAGGCTGATCATTGCTGTGGTCTCCAGATGCTGCTTTTATATGAACGATTAATAATCTACCTTAGGCAAAGGATGGTGGCTCGGATTTATGGAAAAAAATTGAGATTTAATGTTAAAAATGGCAAGATACAAATGGCTTAGTCAAAGCAGCAAATGACTTCCCTGTTGGACTGTAACTCTGGGTACTGAAACTGTTCCAGAGGAGCGGTGTACATGCATTCTGAAAGGCTTCTGAATCCTTTTAAAAATTGAATTATAGCTTAATTATAGCAACATGCAGACATCTTCCAGTACATCAAATAAGCAAAACTGGTGTCAGTCTTACTATATTGGTGAGTGTTAGAACAATAGGAGCTCTTTCTGAATACTCTGAATATCTGAATTTATCCAGATTTAGTAAAGTGTCCCGCTAATTGTATAAGAGCACAGTCTAACTCAGCATTATTCTTGAAGGGTCAAAATGCAACTTACCTGTGTATCTGCATTTAAAACTTTGATTCTCTGTGTGGAGATGAACAGATCCACTTCAGTCAAGGCCTGGGAATCTCCCTCTGAGGTCTAAAAGACAGATGCTTTGTTACAAGGGGATTTTTAATTTTCTTTTCAGAATTAAAAATTCACTGACTGCTTCAAGCATAATGTGATGTGAGGCACTGCACTTTAAACCACTACAGAGATGGCTATTCAAATGTGTTTCTAAAGACATGCAAAGAGTACATTTATTGCATAGACAGAGTGAATCCTACTCTGATTTTCTGGGTAAGAGGGAATTTTTGGAGCCTGTGGGATTGACAGCTCAAGTATGAAAATTCTCTATTTATAGCCAAAACAGGAGAAAAAGTATGGCTGTTTTGTCCTCACTTTCTCACTGATGCACTTCAGTACTTGAGACACCAGACTTGAGAAAGTAGGAGAACTGAGAAGGTGATTTAGTCCCCATCAGTTGTTTAGCCCTTGCCACCTTCAGTGAGCTCACCAAAAAAAGTGCCAACTGATGCTCAGTACTGTGGTGGGGTTTAGGACTTTTTTTTTTCTTTTAGCTTTTTGGTTTTTTCCTAGAAAATAAAGAACCAAGCACTGAACTAATGTTTCTCTCATATCACAGAGGCCATCAGGGGACTTTTGAGACCACAACTTCTTCTGAGCACTGCTGACTAGGGAAACACTTGCACACCCCATCAGAGGGCATGGTCACAGAGCAAAAGGGATTACAGTGTAATGCCATGCTCCAGTGTGAGTCCTGGCTCTGTCCACCTGAGAAAACAGGAGAAGAGGTGGCAAAGCAGCTGCTACCTCTCACTGAACCATTGTCCAAGAGCTTCCCTAACCTCTAGTCCAGCATGAACATAGGCATTCATTCCTCCAGGCTGCTTGTCCACAGGGCACCACTGCAACTGGTATTGAGCAGCACCAGTGGCAGCGGCCTCAGAATAAAATGGCCTCAGATTGTCTCAGCCTGGGCTAAAGGCAGGCACCAGTCTCCAGGTCAGACACTGGCTCATGATGAGAATGAGGTATTTGCTATTCTTTTTTGGAGTTATAAAGGCTTAGCTATGCCTATAATTTATCCAGATTAATTTTATTCAAATAATCTTCCAGCAAAATACAAAGCAAGCACCTACTTTGGCAGAGACTACTTGTATTGCTTCCATCCTTATGGTGATATTTCTGTCAACTGTATTTAGTTATCTGAAGTATTGTTTTTAACTGAGTGCAGTGTTTCCTGTATGAATTGTTCCAGCTACTATGTGGTGAATTTATTTTGGTTTAAATATCAACAATAATTTAATAAATATACAGTAAGTCACAGACACAGGAAGTACATCTTACTGCTTTGGTTAGTAAAATCAAAATAAGCATTACACTCAAAAACATCTCCCAGATAACGATGGCTGTACATCTGGAGTAAACAAACCACAGGTATTCAACAGGAGAAGGGCAGCAGACAGGCACTCCAGCAAATGAACAATGAAGAAAATGAGTTCATTTTACTCCATTCACTATTCTACTGCGGACCAAAGAAGAAACCAAAATGACAACTTTATGAGGATCTGTAATGAAAGACATGACACTCCATGGAAAACAAGGACAATAAAAATGTAAGTAAACATTAGCATTCAAGAAAAACAGTTTACACACCGCTTTTTTCTTGATTTTAGCCGCCTTTTGCATCCTCTGACGAGTAGCATAAAAAAAAGAATGCAGACAGATGTACACACAGGGAAAGAGAAAAGACAGTGTGGGAAGTCAGGGAAACTTTGACTGTGAATCCAGACTGCTGAAAATTTAAAAATTGGGAGTAGTGGGGGAAGGATGTGCAAGAGAGAAAGATTTGTTTATACCTTACGCAGTTCTCAAGCATAATTGGATTTCATGGCATTATGCACGTTGACAATCGATTAGAAAAGAATTGGTACCAAAGTGTTGTCTGTTATCAGCTGCTCCCAACACTTATCCTGCCAAATTTACAGCTGTCAAAAAATGGCAGCACTTGCATCTTAAGACCCAAGGTTTTCTCTCCATGTTCATCACACATCTACATGTAACTGTTGAACCAAACGTAGCTCAAGCTCCCTGCCATGACTATCTAGAGTAGTCAAGTACCCCTGACAGATTAGGGTTGGTATTAACATATAAAACAGTTTTTAGGGAGTTAATTGCAATCAACAATTATTTACTCTATGTTGAGATATCACAATATGCTAAATAGAAACTGAAAGGTTTGGGAAGTTTAAAGAACTGGACCTTTCTTGCATTCCATTTCTTTCTAAATGCTAAATCAATCATCAATCATGACAATCTCTTGTAAGTGGCCTTTCCAAACTCATTTCCTTCAAAACCATGCAAATTTTAGCAATTAAATATTTCATTGACTATGCACATACTTTTTCTCCTAGCATTTAAATCTGCCTCTAACAGTGTGTTTATTCAGATGAGGTATTTACAGCAGAGGTAAAAAAACTTCTAAAATAAAAATCTCCTACTTGAATTTTTAGATAAAAGCCCATTTTCTTTACCCAGCCGTACGAAGCAGTCTATGATACGTTATTTACAAAGAAGTTTTCACTGTAAATAAGACCAAATCCAAACACAATAGCAATGAATATTCTTGTCCTAAAAAAGTCATAATATAAGTAATAATATTGAGACAAATTTTCTCAGTTTGTAGTAAGTTAAAGGACGTAATAGCAGAAGAGTAAAACCACAGTCAAACAAATATCCCAGTGCTTCAGCATTGGAATATTTTCTAATTGCAATCTGCAATTTGTCTCTCATACTTGAATTTGCTAAACAGCTTCCAAAGAATTTTGAATAGACTCTGGAATAATTTATATTTTGCTGTATATATTATTATAGCAAGCACTGGAAACTAATGGTCTTTACAGTACTCAGCTATACTTACCTAACTGCACCTCAGGAGAGGTTTGAGGCTGCAGATCCTGCACCATTCAGGGATCAGCTGTCAAAGGATCAGAAAGTATTCTACAGCCCCTAAAGATCCCCTACCTTGACACGACTCACTGCTTCCTGGGCCTGCATCATCCGGATGTTTTTGGAAGGGTTGCGCTCAGACAGCAGCTGTGTGGAGCCCAGGTAATTGGCTGCAAAGATGATTCCATCAATGAGGTCCTCAGGTTCACAAGGTCCTGGAACTGACAGGAGACATTTACAGTTACTGCCTTTCTAAGGAGTGGGGAGATGAGAAATTGAGTAAAGGATATTGAGGCTTGAACAACCTTTCTAATAGTGGGACTATGCTCACCATCCTCTTTATTCAGCTGTTAAGCTTTACATCCAACTCGATTAGACTGACAGTAAAGAACAGCCATTCCAGAGTTTGGCTGAAATCTCTTGATAGTGAACATTTTTTATTCCTCAACAGTTTTATAAAAGAAATGTGCTTTGAGCTAGATCAACTTTCCAACCTTCCAATGCATCTTTTTTAAATATAAAAATCTTGTGTGAGGAGAAAAATGACACTGAAGGGGAATGTTAATTTCAAAAACGTTTTATTGTTCGCTGTTTGATTTATTTATAATCAAGTCAATGGGAAGATTATTATGTGGAAAAGAAAAAAATATATGGCTTGCTATGCTGATTAAATGTACTGAAATAGTGGTTTGCACATATATCTTTTAGTGAGCTTTTCTATCCTTCATATTCCCATTCTAATTTAGCAAAAGTCTTCCAACAGAATATAAACATGATTAAAAGGAGTGACTTTCCTCTTTAGGCAGTGTTGCTGACACTTATTCATCCCTGCAGATCTCAAATCCACCTGCCAGAAATCTCAACCTCCAGCAAAATCCCACAGTCTTTGTAATTCTGAACTCAAAGTATATAAACACACAGAAATATATTTATGCCAGTCCTGTACTCTTCAGAGACCTCAGATTAACTAACAATTCTCACACAATTTGGAGTTATTGGGTTTGCTATCGAACACCATCGTTTCAATCTTCAAAAGGATAATTATATACCACAGAACACATTTGACTTAGCTCACATCCATACAAATCCAGTAATGGTTTAGATCTTCATTATAACGCAGAATAGAATTCTGTGGAATTTAAAATTTTTGAAGTATTGGTAAAGTGTAAAAAAGTATCTTGACAATCTCCTCTAGAAGTATGAAAACCCTCAGAGAAATCCTTGAGAAGCCAGTAATTTAGAAGTCACTGAAACTCTTCATAAAGGCCAAGTCTTCCAACACCTCAAAAAACAGTCCTTGTTCTTGCAGCCTTAATTCACTAAATGAAATCAGAGAAAATGAAAATTCCACAAGAGCTCCATTCCTGTATCACTGCTTCTCTTTGCTTACGCCTTTGTAGCATTATGTTTTTCAGCAGATGGATGGTGTATTTTGTATGGTGTTATTCATATATATTTTCAGGTCTAAAACTTAGTCTCATACATCTGTGCTTCTTCCAGCACACAACAAAATACTAATGTTGCATGATATTGACATCTTGTTTCAAGGGCAGCAGAGAGGGAAATTAATTACCAACGTGAATTTAATGTTAAGGTAGCAAAACTTCATTAGATACCTGCATCAACACGCTCACTCAAAATTAAAGTAGCTTTAATTTTGTTTTCTTTCATTCACTTCGGGCTAAGTAAATGAGGCTAAATTGAATCAAGATTGCTTTAACTCTGAAATAGGCTTACCCACATGTTTAAATCAGTTTAAGTAAACTCCCTTAGTAGGTAATTTAGATTAATTTTCTTGAAATGTTTTGCTGCTGAAGACAAGTAAAACTGCAATTCTTTGTGCAAATTCTCAGACAGTCATTACTACATCGAGCAAAATGCCCGGGGTATCTTTGGGATCTGAGCCACCCATGGATGCTACAAAGAAAACAAGCATTTCTTCTCAAGTCTTGGCTGTTTGTGACAGCAATGGTGTTTTTAACTAACTTGTATGAAAAAAAATTCTTGAGCATGGAAATAACCTAGAGTGTTAAACAGTTTTATAATCCTAATGTTATTTATTTGGATTCCTTAAAGACTGGGGCTTTTTTGGTTGGATGTCATTGCATTGTCTCTTCATAACTTTAAAAGATGATGTTATGCAGAATCATTATACTAGCAAAAAAGTCAGCAACATCGTGTATAAATCAACAGCATGCATAAAATGCTTACAGCAGTAGATGATACAGAAAAAAAAAGACCAAAAAAAAAGACAAGACATGTTGGGCAGAAAACATTTCCAACATACATTTCCCATCATGAAGGCAATGTAAGCAACTGTCAGGTAAAAGAAGACATCTCTAGGAAGGATGGAATGGTGCTGAAAATTGCCAGGGTCAAATTGGGTCACCTGGGTGTTTTCTTCCCTTATCTCTGTCTGCTTTAAATAATGCAAAAATGCAGGCTTGGCTGAGGTCCCAGCTCATCAGAGCACTTAAGCATGCCCTTGACTGCAAGCATGTGTGAAGGCTTACTGATGAGGAAGGGAAGAAGGAACAGGTTTCAAACGTGAAGGTTAGTTTGATGTGAGCAGAGATTGGAATTTTATGTTGAATATTGGTGCTTAAACATTATGTAACTATTTCCAAAAAATCTAACTGCAAATTTCTGCACTTATCAAGGCAATAGAGATTACTTAGTTTTCTGCTGATCCACTAATGTAACAAGTATAAAGATATTTCCAGACTAAACAGACTGGGTCCAAACATTTTTAAATTAGCATTTGTATTCATAAAATAAGAAAAAAAGAAAACTCAACCAAAAAATTCAATAATTCAGCATAACTTATTCATTAATCTGTTAGGAATGCATTTTTACATCTCCCTAAAATCATGTAAGCCAAGGATTCAGGCAGTATTTAGAGACTGCACTCTGAGCACAGAAGTTCAGTTTCCTGCTGAACTATCACACTCAATGAAGTCACTGAGACCTTGGGATGTGTGGCACTGCAGCAGATTTTGCATAAGGAGTAAATGGACACCTTTCAGAATGTCTATCTACAACTTCCATTTTCTGACTGACTTCTTTACTTCACCATGTTTGTTACTGTGTGAGGGAATAAGATTTATGGTGACAGGACAGAGTGCAGAAAAGCCAGAACCACTGAACACAGAACTAATTACTACTACGAGCATGTACTGGTACTGCTACTGAAACAATTCTAACAGCAAAGGACATTTTCTGTCGGACATTTGCAAAACGCATTTCCAATATTTTTGGTCTTGTTATCATTAGATATGATTAGATGATAGGATATTTTTTATGTTCACATGGCATATGAAAAATATTATGTATCAACAGAAACATAGATATAGCTACTGTAGTTAAGGAGTCATGCTGAAAGGGCTTTAAAACTGATTTGGAAAATAACCAGAATATGGTTGTGGTATTGCTGTCAAAGCTCAGGGAACAAAAGCAGTGTTAGCTGGCAGAATCTTTTCTTATGTGCAGAAGGGTCCTATACTTTTTGGGACTCTACATACAAATTAATAATAAAAACTGTGTTTTTCTTTGAGTTCAGAGAGCAGTCATGTAAGCTATCATAAGCTCCTAGTGAGCCATGTATTTATTTGTATTAGACAATGCCATATAATACCTGCAATAGAAAAAGCCTAATAGACAGCTTATCCTCACTGTGCCACTACAGAAAAAATCAGAGCAAGCAAAATGATTGAACTAAAAAAGGTATTATATTATGTAAAGGGTATCCTGACCCCTTTCCAGCAGAGTAGTGAGCTGACTGGTATGTAAAGAAAAGACATAACCTTTTTATCCCAGTAAAATTAAAATGTGCAGTTGTATCTGCAGCGCTGTGAGGGGGGAATTGTCTCGCCTGCTTTAAAGTTCTGTGCATGCTGGCCTTGCTTTATGCTTGTCCACTATACAATCACTACATGCCTATTACAAAGCATCAGCTTGCTTTCTTGTCTCTGCCACCCTTGGGGAATGCATTTAAATTTACCTCTATTTAGGGCCTGTTAGCCAGTACATGCCAAGTGTTGCATGTTATGTCCCTCAGATGTCAGCCTGAAGGGACAAACTTTGAACTTTCCATCTGTTCTAGTTCTTTAAGTAAATTACCGAAAACAGAAAATGCTTGTCAAGATGGGGAGATCAGGGAATAAAAGAAAAATGTGTTGGACATCTTAATATTATTCTAAATTGCATTAAGTTTTCCCTGAGTTGAGAATGGCATTAGAAATTAAGTTCTTCACATTCTTTTAAGGCTTCTATTGTGTGTGTTCATGGCAGATCTAAGGTATCAGATTCCTGAAAGCGTCCTACTGTCTTTTCTCACTTTACAGTGCAGACACTTTCTTTGCAGGAAGGGCTGTGTGCATCTTCCCTATAAAAAGTTCTTCAGCTGTCTGTGAATCAGAGAATGGTAATGTTTTACAGTACAATCCTGTTTGATTTCTGTCCACCTGCTTGTGTTGATAAATTGACTTATTTTTCTTCAAACAGAATATATGTAATAGCCCTGCAGAAGAGATTGAAGAAACATGTGAAAGCTTTGCTCTCCTGAACAGAGGGTTGGATTACCATTGTTTGGTCAGTTCAGGAGAACCTTTCCATTTGTGCTGATAACTGAGGTTCCCAGAGTGCAATAATGGGCCCTGAAGAACACAGTGCTCTTACACAAATCTCCTGCTGAGGTCCACTGTTACACCCTTTTGAACCCCTTCCATATTTGTAGCTGTTCTTCATTTTCACCTGAATCCTTCTGGGAGCTCTATCTGCTCCTCCTTTTTACCATCACTAGGCTCCCATTGCCATGGGGAGGGTGAAAATGTTAAATACTTCCATATTTAAACTTCTCAGCTGTATTCTCTTGGGTTTGACTGGTTTTTAGAACTGTGGTCTTTTATATATATTAAAGCATTTGCTTCCACTTTATCCTACTTTAAGTATGGATGATGTCAAACTTACCATCAACAAAACTTGGAAAGGAAGACACTTTCTTTGTCTGTTGGGAAATAAAAACAGTATAGCTGTAACAAAATAACTTTCACACAATGAAGTGAATTCTTATTATATTTAAACAGCTGACCAGTGTCACATAGCCACTGTTTAGCACACTGAACACATTACATCACAGTCATTAACCCAACTGTTACAGAGCACTCTGTATTTGGAGTCTCCAAGTATTTTAAGGTCCCACCAGACAAGAAAATAAGGGAGACAGGGGGAAGACCATGAAAATGGCCTAGGAGGTCAAATATCAAATAAGCAATATAAACCAGCAATTCCCGATACAATCAGTTGCCTACATCACATTGTCTGCTAGTGAAATCCCAAATTTCCAATAAAGAACATTTAACAGTGTTTTACAAAGCAAGATTCTGAGTCAGTGAATAAAAAGAACTGTTCCTGACTGCTCAGTACATAGAATTACACTTCATCTCAGCAGGGGCCACAACAGTGCTCTTCTTATGCTACTGTCCCTGGCCTCAATAAACAGATACAGCCCTTCCACTCTTTGCCTTTTGCCAGCCTCCTCAGTCATTCTCATTTCCAGAAAGGAGGCTTAATTCTCCATTATGGGAATTTAGAAATGTGCCTCTTTGTTAACAGAACAGGCTACAGGCTAAATATGTTATGGTTTTGAGATAAGAAACTTCTGCTTTTAAGTCTCAATTTCACTTCATTGTGTCTAGCCCCAAGCATAACTTATTCTGCATTCTCAGATGTCTTCTTTGCTCCAGTCTTCAGTGACAAGAGCAGGTCTGTCCGTCACTGTGTCTCTTCACAGCTGACTAAGCCAGGACTGACATTGGGAGGGGGCGGGGGAGGAATGGAAGCAGAACACGATTTCTTTTGGATGCCACTTTAGTACTCCAATAAACCAAAAAGAGAACTTCGGAAGTGTTCTCCCTATCCTGCATGCCATCAGAAAATTTTAGGCTTGAGTACATGCCATAGACAGTTATGCAAAATGAATGAGGCACGAAAATTCATGGGTATAGTTCAAAGACTTTTCAGAGTAGGCAGATACGGTATTTACTGTCAGTTCAGGAAAAGACAGGGAGCCTAGGTTTGTGTGTGTGAGGGAGAGGGCTGAACGTGAGGCCTGCCTTCCCTCCTGGAAGCACAACTGGCAGCCCCAGGCACCCACCTCGGGGGGATTGTTATTGTCCACTGGGCCATTGAGGTCTGAGCGCTGCTGCTTCCTGGGCTGCTCTAAACCATTGCACATCTGCAAGAAAAAAGAAAGCAGTTCAGATCCTTTTGTTTTCTGAAAAGCTTCTAAACAAAGTAGAGGTTTCAGTGGAAGTCAATGGTGCAAAGATACTCAGAAAATTTTGACCAGATTAAATTAAATTTCAATGAAAATTCACAAAACATTAACATATGAAACTCTATTTAGCATGTTCTCTATTACTTATCTGTAGTTATTTATGTGCAATCAATATTCATTACTGGTACTGAAATATTATAATGTGATACAGCAGTTGGAATTTCCTACTGTAATTTAGCAAATAGTTTCATAGAATAATGTTAAGCTGTTTAATTATAATAAAATATCTACTTTGATGTAAATAATAGGACATTTCAATTATCATTAAGTAGCAGTTACAGTACTGGGTTTAAATTTAAATTATTTTATGTCAATGCAAATTTTTCACATGAAATTAAGTCAAATGCTAATATGTTCAAATAAGTCAGAAAGCAAAGCTGGAATTTTTATATGTGTTTATTCTCAGTATTGGACAAAATCAAAATAGCCCTAATGGCCATCTCTGATCTGAAAAACAGAATTCTAGCACTGAATGTAGGATCCTTTAAGAGATGCTTCATGGCATCTCCCTCCTCGTGGGCCAAGCAAATCTACAGGATGCTGGCAGCAGAATCTCAGGCTTCAGAAGAAATGTAAAATAGAAAATATAAAATCACATACAAAGGAAACATTAAGTCTTTTAACCTACAGAACGCTCCTTTTTTTCCTGTCCCAGTAGTCTCAGGGGCAGAATTTCTAACCCTAACCCAGACCTGACCCAAATCACACAACACCAGCACCCACCATGGAGAGTGTCCATGTCCCATACGTACCAAGAAAGTGAAGTTTTCACAGCTCAGATTTTCAGTGTTAGAAATCTGAAAAACCAATGTGATTTCTGGAACAAATTTTTATGGTTTAGGATCTTTCATGTTCCCTTTTTTTCCCTTATTTTTTTAGTTTCCCCATTATGTATAAAAATGAGGGCCAAAATGCCACTGCCATTGTAAAGCTTGAGAAATAAAAACTTGTACTGACAATTGTGCAAATGGAAATCGCTGAGGATTATTTGAAAGGGTCAGCCTGAATGGAAATGGAAATGGAACTCCTTGGCTTCTGACCTTCAAACGCAATATGTAGCTGTAGGCAAAGAAAGTCTTTATGTTCACCTCTAGACAAATTATTCCCTATGACTAATATTTAGTCAGCAGAACAAAATGTGCTAATAAAGCAGGCACATTAGAGCTCAGTAATGACAACTGTCATGTAAGACAACATACACAAAGCAAAGTGAAAGCAAGTGGTAAACAGGACTTTAAGAAAGAAAAGACTATCTGAGATATACTGAGATATATCCAGACTTAGGAAACTCACCATATCCTTGCTAATAAACACTCTTCTGTTTGAGACAAGACAAATCTAATTATATTGCATGGCTAAACTAATATGGAGCAATCTGTGTTGATGTGCAGTGAAATATATTAATGAGGTAAACAAATATCTAGAGGATTTTAATAAAGCAAGCATAATAATCATACATTACTCCCTAAAGTAGCAGGGTTTAGATCAAGTATCCTTTAAGCAGGGATTATGACATGGCCACAATGAAGATACATTAAACTGTAAACACTGACAGCAAATACATTAACTCTAATGTGTACAACGGAATGTCAGTATTTTTAAAGCTCTGTCAGTTCTGTTTACCACACACTTGACTGAACTGAAAATGCACCTGCATGTAAAGAAAGAATTGTCTGCTTTTGTAAGCATCACCTGGGTGCTGTAACATTGAAACAGGTCTCTGCCTCAAATCTGCCATCTCAATGGATTCAGTCAGCCCTGGGGATCATAATACCAATTATGCTCTGTGGTAATTGTTGCATATGTAATTCCACACAGTTCTAATAAAAAATCTGGCTAAACATTTGGATAGCTTCTCAGTTCTGATTTATCCAGAGGTATGATTTACTGGAACTCCTATTTTCAGGATTTCAGGTCCATGAACAAAGCTTACCTGTTCCCAGTCACGTATGTAGTCTATATGTTGTTATTGAGTACTTCCTGGTTCCAAAGAGAAGCCTAAGCAGAAGTCACAATGAGCTGGGATCAATCCCACCACCTCTACAAGGAACATAACCAATGTTTTTTTCTTACTATTTGGTGTCGGAAAATGAAGGCCATTTTTTTCCCTCAGAGTTTTATCTGTGTGTTTAGCAGCCCCAGACTAATTAGGCAGAATCTCAGGTACAAAGAATTCATCCATTCCTTTTAGGCACATCTGTGCAAACAGTATGTTCCACCTCTGGCTGATCTATTAACACTTTGCTATTTAAAAAGGTTGTGATGGGGAGGGAAGAGTGTCACTGTGAGCACTTCCTGCAAACAAAACTGACTGTAATATCACATCACAGAGATCTCCCCAGCTTTGGAGGTAGCACAGCCTTGAGCAGCAGCCCATGGAAGGGGAGCTGAGCCTCTCTCAGCCTTTCTGTGCCCAACAACCGCCTGCAGAAGGAAGCACAGGGAGAAGGGCTTCCCTTTCACTCCAGAAGACTTGCAGAGTCAAAGGACAGAACTATGCAGAGTATGCATGGCTGCATCTCCCAGCCACAGCTACAAACAATGTAGTCTTGGACAAATGGAAGGAGCTGCTTCCAGACCAAGGATGAAGGGACTGTTTTGGAGCTTCTTTATGGTATCATTTTAGAAAATATAAATTCTGATATTCAATGAGGTTGGAAATTAGTTCATACTCCCAAGTGATCTGACTAATTTGTATTAAATTATCATACTTGATACTTGCTTTCTTCATGTTTCTTACAGAGTTTCCAATTTATGTTGCTGTTATGACAGCTAGAAAAATCTCATTTGAGGGAAACACAAGGTATTATCATTAGTTTATGCCCTGGCTTGTAATTTAGAACAGGACCTAAAACTAAACCAGAAATTTGGAATTGACTGCACACTAACACAGGGGCACAGCTACGTTAAAAGTCTCTCACCCTAGGATAAGATTCTAATAAAAGATCCTGCAATGCAAGGATATAAAAACATTACAGATGTAGTGTTATTAATACTTTTGCCTCTGAGCAAGTACTGAGCTAGTGTCCAGCATGTGAAGGAACACGAAGCAGCAGAAAATGTCATTTTTAGGCTGAAAGGAAAATCAGACTCTACTTATTTGAGGTCACTGAAGCACCTGTGGAAAGATTTCCACAGAAAGCCTGAAACTCCACCCATGCCCTGGCCAGCCCTGTCCTGATGGTTAATTACCAGGCCTGGTAATTACTTGGGGCCTCCTCCCAGCAATGTTGCCCAGCCCCTCCCAGGCACCCAGACCACCTTTATAACCCCTTTCTGCAGCATAAAGTCCCTCTTAGCTGGAGATGGGGGCTGGTGAGGAGTGAGTTCTGCTCTTCTGTAACACCTGACTGTTTGCTCCAGCGTGAGCAGTTTGCCTTGTCAGTCAAACGCTCCTCTCACCAACACTGGTCCTCCTCACAGCTGCTGCCTGTGATCCTGAATGCTGCTGTGGTGCTCAGCACTGATGAAGCACTTTCCTGCTAGGGAATGTTCTCCTGCAAAGCAGCAGATTAGTCCCTTCCCTGATTTATTCAGAATTTGTCTGAGAGAAGAGCTCAAAGGCATGGTAATGCTTTATTATTATGGTTAAACATTTGAATAGTGAGCCTTATGTTCCACACCTGCCCATGTCTTTAGTAGCAATGCTGTTTAACATTAGAAATAACGTTTTCAGAGACCAATGTACTGGCTTATGTATTCTGAAACTCACCTTGAAGATGACTAAACATTTTGGAAAAGAGATGTTTTGTGGTGGGTTCCAGTTGAAAAAAGGTTCCTTGTGGTAGGTTCTAAGGAAAAAACCCACAATCTTCTTAGGGAAGAGACATCTTGTGGTAAATTGACAAAATTGTTCTTACCTGTTGCACAAGTAAACATATAGACCTGACTGACCTTTCAGCCAGGTTTGTTGTCCCTCTCCAGAACAAAAGCAAAGCAGATGGGTGTTACATTTGCCAGTTAAGGACAAAACTTCCATTTCTAGTTTCTGTGATGAGTTGTTTTCCGCAGAGAGTTTATCATTGGGTGATGTGTCCTCACCTCAAGGTGCATCTAAAACATCCTTTAAATGAAGAGGTGGTAGCCTAGTATCAAGTCTGTCATGGCATACTATTCCCATTAAATTACACAAGTGAAATAACCCCCCTCCTGAAGGCTGCTATGTGTAGGAATGCCCTAATGTACCTACCTGAGCACTGCATTAGTTATCCTTAACATTGGTAACATTTTAAGTGTATCCTGCTGGGCCAAATTGCTCCTCCTAGCAAAGATAGACTCAGAACGAGGCAGCTCTTGACTAGCTGAAGGTTTTCTGATTGTGATCACAGGAAAAAAGGTCAGACTTCACACTCTTCTCTCACAAAGATTCCATTACTGTCGCTGTTGAGCCGCTGTTGAGAAATGAAGGCTTGCTCTTCGCATAGCATAGGAAAAGAGGTGTCTTTATTATTTATTTCCAGCTTATATAGATTCTTGAAAGGTCACCCAGATTGGCCAGCTCAAACCCTCCCCCTAGGCCTAACTGGCCAGGCCTGAACTGTCCAAACCCGAGGAACTGTTTTAATAACCTCCAAACTTTATCTTTGTTTATAGAACACAGAAGGAAGAGAAGGAAAAGTCTCACGGGAAAGGTCTGTGCCAGCCACACATTACTTATGTGTTAATTTAGTGGTGGTGCTAGTACACACCAGGAGTGAAGAGAAACATATTTCTGAGAAGTTCCAAGTAAGCAAGTCAAGTTTGGGAAAAGAGGCGTCAGAGTAAGTTGAGAGATCTAAGCATTCCACAAAAGGATTTCAATACTCTATCAAATTTCAATAGACATTAAAATAATTGCCAATTTATTTTTATCTCCTCAAAGAACCATTTTTTTTCTTTTGTCCTTGCATATATTTAAAATTGAGAATCAGCCATGATGAGTTTCAGAGAAACAGCTCTGCTAAATTCTGAGGGAGATGTAATTAGGAGCACATGCTGCCTTCTGACTTAAACTTCCTGAGAAGACTTTGTCACTAATGCATCTTTAGGCAACAGACATTGATTTTGCTGTCTACTGGTGTCAGGAGCTTATTACTAAAAGTCTGTGACTCAGCCAATTAGCACAGAGAAACTGGTTTTGTTTGAGACAGTTTTGACTATTTAGCACTTTTCAGTAAGTACTTGGTAAGTTTGGGAACTGTCACTTGGTAACAGCTGTTTAATCGTTCTGCCCCACAGCTGCCTACAACACAGGGGAGACTAGAGAAACCTTCTTCAATACTCGTCATTTACACCCATTCGTGTTTTCTACAAACTGTTCTCAAATGCATCCCATAATACTCAGACTGACTTCCAGCAAGACATTCCTAAGATACACATTTTCTAAACTATCATCTTAGTTTCTTCACACCGTTCTAAAGGTGAAATTTTTTACGGACAAAAGACTCCTAGATTTGGACTCTGCAGCAGCAGAGCACTGTGCCCAAGCTGAGAGAAGGAAATAAGTATTTGTGTTGATACTGAGCTCTATCAGCACAGGCAAGGGAAACACAGTAGCAGCATTGATGTGTGCAAAGCTGTTGGACGAGGAAAAAGAGACAAAAAAAGATGACTTTGTAAAATTTTCTTCTACACATTTTTGTAGGGATCTTTTATCTGTATCTAGATGTCCATGTCGAAGAAGTATGACGACATAGCCTATATGAAAGTTGTGAAAGCAGACTAACACTGCAGGAGCTTGCGGTGTCCCTGCTAGGGCAGTTTGTATAAGCATATTTAGTTAGGTTCTCAAAGGTATGCCAGCGTTATAAAAGAATGAGAAACGAGCAGCAGCAGGATTCAGTGTCACAGGCAGCATCATTAAAAAGCAGACTTCCCTCTGAGGTTCTCCTTTATAAAGGAGGCAGATTTCATGGCAAATTCCTGTTTCTTCAAAAGGGTATATGTAGGGTAGGGTGTTGGTGCCGCTAAAAACATTTTATTGTTGGTAAACAGATTTGTTTGGATAAGGTAAGAGAGAACACATTCTCAAGAGTCTGAAATCTACCTAGAGTAGACATTAGGAACGAGGGCTGATTAAAATGTCAGTGCTCAAATACTGAGTCCCATAGTCATCTTCAGCCCCTACGTGTGAGAAAAGATAGGACAGAACTGAGTTACCGGCTGTGGGACGTGCCTGCAGAATGCCGTGGCGGCACAGAGAGGCACATGGCAGCACAGAGAGGCACACGGTGGCACAGAGAAGCACACGGCGGCACAGAGAGGCACGAGGTGGGACAGAGAGACACGTGGTGGGTGAGAGAGGCACACGGTGGCACAGAGAAGCACACGGCGGCACAGAGAGGCACGAGGTGGGACAGAGAGACACGTGGTGGGTGAGAGAGGCACACGGTGGCACAGAGAAGCACACGGCGGCACAGAGAGGCACGAGGTGGGACAGAGAGACACGTGGTGGGTGAGAGAGGCACACGGTGGCACAGAGAAGCACACGGCGGCACAGAGAGGCACGAGGTGGGACAGAGAGACACGTGGTGGGTGAGAGAGGCACACGGTGGCACAGAGAAGCACACGGCGGCACAGAGAGACGGTGGCACAGAGAGGCACAGGGCAACACAGAGAGGCACACGGTGGCACAGAGAGGCACATGGCAGCACAGAGAGGCACACGGTGGCACAGAGAAGCACACGGCGGCACAGAGAGGCACGAGGTGGGACAGAGAGACACGTGGTGGGTGAGAGAGGCACACGGTGGCACAGAGCAGGTTGTCTCTGCCTGGCCTTGGGGGCAGGAGGTGCCACGCAGCAGAGCCCTGCAGAGAGGAGCCTGGCGGGAGCTGAATAGCGCGTGATCACCCCATACCAAGACCTCAAGAAAATGTATTGTGATGTAGCGATGTGTGATAGGTTGCTTAGTGAGAATTAACATATAAGGAAATATTGTGCCTTGAAGAAGTGTATAAAACCTGCTGGTTTCTTTGAATAAACGATCCGATTCCCTGCCGGTGTGAGTCTGTGCCTCGGTTGTTACCCGTGCCCAGCAGAAACAGCTCTCAGCCATGCCAATGGCAGTGCTTCACAGAGGCAGGATCCCAGCCGGGATGAACAGAGTACACTCTGCCACAAAGGAGGTTCCAGAGGAGCAGTTACTTAATTAAGTTGGTTAGTGCAGGAGACATCTTCCATTGTTTATTTCAGCTGCTGTCCAATGTTTTGCTTTTTTCTTCACTGCTTCTACCATTCTTTAATTATGCTAATTCTGCACGTGCAACAGGAGAAATGGGAGCTCCAAATGCAGTCAGGGAGCGGCAGGATGGGGCTGGGACTGCCCCGTGCCATCCTGCTGTGGGGGAAGGATGCAGGACAGGGTATGTCACAGTGAACTGGAGAGAAGCGTTTTTGTGGTTTCAGCTTTAGACCAGGCCGTTGCTCATATTTTGTGCAGTACGAGCACACATTTGCAACTCGAGATTACTCTCATTTTTCACCTGGTAAAGCTATTCCAGTGTTGATTATTGTTGTTATGCCAAACCAGCAGTATTGTAGCTAAGTACTGCTATTGCAGTAGTATTTGTATTGAAGTAAATGTAACAGCATTCCTTTTTCACAGGAATACCACATATGTTTAAAATTCCCGGTTGTACTGTATGCTACTGTCAGTTGAAGGAGTCATTCAGTTCATCTTCTTCCACCCAAAGATATACGGATCAGTTATTTCATGTTTATGTAACATTAAAAACTGTGGTAATTCAGGAGAATTGCATCAGTAGCATGTCTGACCGTACTCAATTTCTTTGCTATAGGTAAAATATATGAAATGAAATTAGAAACAGAAAAAGAAAATTTCTTCATGTGATACTTTAACAATTAGCTGAGAGATGACCAAGATGTCAAATGGGTGTGTGGAAAACCAGCTTGAGGGACTTGTTAAATTTGAGTTGTTATAAAATACCCAAAATAGTCAGTTTAACGTCACAGATGTGATGCCTTTCTTAAATAACATAAGCATGGAAAACCTGCAAGGAATAAGAGTTGAGCTAAGCAGTGAGTTAGAGCAAATATACACTCTAGATGTATTCTAGGTTTACCTCAGACTCGTCTAGTGCTAATCATCCCCTTCAGTGCTTCCCTAGAAGTATTTCCAAATAAAGGCTAAACAAGCCAAGCTCATACATCCCTGAAGTTTTCAAGCCTGAGCGTGTGTATTTAGGACAGGAAACTGACCCACACTGAAAGTCAAACCATCCTTCTCTGTAAATTGTTTGGTCTTTCTTTAAAAGTGACTGTTTTCTAGTGCAAACCTAGCAACAGGAACCTTTCAAATCACATTTGTTTACTTGTTATTTAGCAAATGTCTTGCAAACAGAATGTTAGCACCTATCATGAGCTAAGAATAAATAGCTGTGTATTTTAGAAGAATGTAAATGTTACAACAAGCAGTAATACTACCTATGTGAAGCAGGAAAGGAGGAGAGGAGCAGAAACATGAAAAAGCTAAGGATAGCATACTATGTGCATAAAACGACAAATGCACCTCTCTGCTTGCTCATTATTTACAAAAACTGACATACACGTAGTATATCTTGATTTAACCTAGAAGCATTCAAATCTAGATTTGTTTAAAGATAACTGATGGAAAGAAGTGCTCTATATCCAATATGTATGCCTCTGTCATCCCTTTCCACCTGGTATTTTGTGCTGTGAGATGCACACTTATACTAGCAGATCTTTTAGCAAGGTGACAAAACCAAGGCTCTTCTAAGTAGCTTCTGTGCAAACAGTAGGTTTAGCATGCCAATGTACTGACAATGGCCTTGGGATTTTTTCCTTTCACTATGGAAGAAATTGAATTATTGTAGTTGGTTTAAATATTGTAGTTAAAATTATGGCTGTCTTGGTTTCACAAATCAGACACAGGTTCATTTAGGCAGTATTCTAATTCCATCCATCCCTTTGACTATTTTATAGTAAATATTAAAAGAATTGAATGGCCCAGAAGAAAAACAAAATCCTCTGCACTTTATCTAAATTCTCTGAGGTCCAGTATTAATGCTAAACATCCAACCACACTGTGCTAAGGACATTAAAGGAGCTATTAAGAAAACACTAACTTTGTCAGAAATGGGTGCTGAACTCTTACTCTAATGCTCTCACCATGAGCCTGATTTTTGGATAAAGCTGAGAATGATAACCTGCAGCAGGTGAGAAGAACACAGCAAGGTAAGACCAGTCTTGTCATGATACACACATTCAAGTAATGCTTGCCAAAGGTTACTGAACTTGTTTTTTATTCTTTCTTTTATATTCCTGGAGGCTTGGGGAGGGGAGAGGGAGAATTACCTGTGTCTCCATTTGTGAGCCTCCGTATTTCTGTAAGAAATACCACTTCACACCTTTTCGTCTCGGGGGCTTGTGCTCTTCTCTTCAGTGAAGTGCCCAGAGCAGCTGTGCTCTGTCTCCTTTCTTACAAATGAAATGCATGCCTTGTCACCCAGTTTGTTTAGCCCTTTGTGCTGATTTGGAGTAGATACCTGTACCACTGTATCTCTAATTTCCTGTCTCCAGGTTTGAAGGAATGAAACACTGTGTACTGTCCGGTGCTCTCTATCCATTAAGACAGGAGTTTGTGGTTGCTATTAAAAGTGACTGTATAAGCTCAGTGGCTTCATCCAGACAAGGGTTACCTATCACAGCAGTAGTTCCCTCATTATTAAACAAGATGAAGGCATTGGTCCAAGACTGACTTGAAATAACAATCAAAGCTCAGGCAGGCAGTTCAGAAATACTTAGGTCCTTTTGGTTTTTTTTCACACTGGGGCAGTTATATCAATATCCAGATATTACACAACCCTCAGCTGTTAGCAGTCTATTGAGAATGACAAAGGTATAATGCAGTTCAGCTCAGCTTCTGATAAATAAAACTTCAAAACAATAAAAAGTTTTTGAAATGGAAGTCTATGTCGAATATTGTTTTGAATGGGCAATCAGTCAATGGGGGAAAAAATCCGACAATTCCTTAGTCAAGCATTGAGGAATTCTTTTTTATTCAATTACTCTTCTTGTCTTTTGTTCTGCAAATATTTTGAGAACTTGCAAGGAGCAACATTCCCAGTAGCAGCTGCTGGGCAAAAGACCATCACTAGGTCTGAAACATGTTACCTCAACCTCCCTGCTCCCAGCCAACGCCTCGTAGTTGTTCAAACCATTCAACATCAGCAAGCCTATTCAGTAAGGGACATTCATGCTGGCAGTAGGGCACTGAATATAGTAAGTTGCACAATTTGGTTATAATTATACTTCTGAAAATAGAATGTAGTAATGAATATTAAACACTTGCTGCAGATATGGGAAATCTGAAAATATCCCCCTAGGACTTTTTTTTGTTCACTATTATAATGAAGGTCGACCTGTTTCATCAGCATATACTTAAACATTTTATTTCCTTTTACTGTTTTTCAGAGGAATTAATGTATTTTAATGTCTTTTTTTTAATAGAATCACCTAGACTAAATTGTTTAACTGTGGAGCACTTAACTATAGAAAATCCTATTTACAGAGTTGATTAAGCTGAAACAGGAAACTTACGCATGTGAAGTTTAATTAAGCATTTTAATTAAAGATAAGGCAAAATAATTCTTTTATCCTTATGAGTTTGTTATCCAAGCACGTTATGCTTTACCTCTTTAGGTAGAACTGCTCATTGCAGAAGATAACTAATATTCAACTGCATATCATTTTAGAGATGCAAAGTCAAGGCTTTAAAATGACATTAGGGAATGATGTTTGTCTCTCTAAGAAGTAACCACGTTCAATTTGAAACTTCAGGGAAAAAAGTCACACCTCTTTTCCTTTAGAAAAGCTTGAGCTTCATTCTTAGACTCTCTTTTTCTGGCACTCATTAGAACAAGAAAAGATCATGTACAGTTTAAGTTAACTTCTACATCATTCTTGTGATAAAACTGTTTAACAGCATTTTTGCTAAGAGTAAAGATCCTATTTCTTCCTTCTTGTCAAGGTCAAGATACGTCCAGCTACTAAAAAAAACCACAGCAATATGCAGGCACTTCTTGAAGGTTTTTTAAACATATACTGTATCTAGATTTGACATACATTCTATTGAAAACGGAAAGTTATCAACCACTAAGAAAATGGTATAGGAGCCATTAATGGGAAAAAAAAATCAACTATTTCAATGCTGACTCCAGTTTTAAGCTTCTTCAGAGTGTCACTGCAGAATGAAAATAGTGTAAAGAAACTGGTTTTGCTGCATGCATCTGGAATACCTTTGTCTGAATTGTCTCTGCTCTGTGCAAAACCTCTTTGCTAGATCCCTACATATGCCAATTACATTTAGCACCTCTTTCTAAACACACAATGTGATTATGTGAATGCAATAACAGTAAAATTTAAAATATTGCTAATAAATTTACATATTAATATACATAAAAATATCGCTAATTTTGTTTGGAATAACTAACATAACACTTGCACAGTGCCTCTGACAGTCTGGTTAAAAAGAGCACCTCATACCTGCTCCTGTGGCCACTTCTGTCTGTCCTCTGGGGATCTTGACTTTGCTTTAAAACCTCGATGCACATCTCCACTGTGCTTAGAGGCAGATGGGATATTCAGTGATTTTGGCCTCCCCTCATGCCTGTTCGCACTGTGCACAGCTTCTCCCTTTGAACAAGTCTCTTTGTAGTCATGTGCCATGTTTTCAGTCCCAGTGTGCTCTGGACTCATTTCTGTTGTACTGTTAATACTGCTCATGCTCATACTCATTTTGATTTCTGCTACAATCTGGTCAATGTCCTCTTCCTGCTCTTCCAGCTCTGCATCCTCTTTTCTAGAATGGTATGGTGCTATTCCCTGTGAATTTCCATTGGCCTCTGCTGGGTAATAGTCCGGATAGTCACCTTCACTTGGACAGTACTGTATGGTTTCTTCTTGGTCTTGGATCTCCAAAGATGATGCTTCATCCTCCAAAATCTGAATGCCATTATCTTGACCTTCCTGCCACTCTTGCCTGTCCATCACCTCATTTTCACCTTGGTGCTGAATTTTACCTTCAGCCCATTCTTCTACAGCTTCCTGACATTCATCTGTTTCCACATGGTGTTCCTCATGGGGAGCATACTCCTCCCCATTGCAGTCCATTCCTTCCAGGTAACTGTCATCCTCTGGACAGTATCTAATGTAGTATGTGATCCCCTCCTCTTCTTCTGGCAAGCCTTCATCATAGTCCTCCTCCTCAGAAGTGTTGTTTACATAGTCAGAGCTGGAGTCGCCATCTCCACTATGGTCGTTGCACTCATGCTCCACAGGGGTAGGACTGCCTGGTCTGACAGTTGCTAGTTCTGCCTCCTTTGCTGCATAATCTTCAATGGGAAGGTCACTTTCCTCATTTTCAGGCTCCCTGTTGTGAGACGAAGTCGGACAAGCTCTAGCTCTGTGATCCAGCATGCTGGCTGTAGTGCTTTGATGTTTCCTGTTTGCCATAGCCAGCTCCTTACATGACAATCATTTCCAGCAATTACTGCAGGGAAGATGGAAAAACACACATTCAGGAAAAGGTCATCAGTAGAGAACAGTGATGTTAATAGGAAGCAAACTGGTAGATTCATTTGGTTAAAAGCCTGTGTTTGTAGCTATTTGACCAAATTCAGACAGCTAACTTTTAAAATGCTTATGCTATGGAACCATGAAATCAAAGAAATAAGTTGCACTCTGAAAGGAACAGATAAAGGGAAGGTTCTACATTTATGCTAAATGTATTCTAGTGTAGGCTCTCTTCTGTAAATTTGACAGAGAATTAATCCTGAACCTTGAAATGAGTTTTCTTTTTTTTTTCTTGCCAGTAAGGGGTCATGCTTTGATCGCTATGCAGGAAACGGGAGCTCTTTTCAATTTTCAGCTTATACATTTCTTTAACGTGTACTGAAAGCAAATACTCAGAATCTGACCTGCTCTTACCGAAACTAAAGGAAAATAATTCTATTAACTTGAAGTCGCATAGTGCATTAAAAGATAATGCCTTGGTATTAAAAGTGTTATTTTAAAAAAAGCTCTTGCTGGTTTATTAGCCCTTACTAGCTGGATGCCATGAAGCACCTCCCATTGTTAAACCAAATACTGCTTTTAGAATAGATTATTTCAGTTGGAAGTGACCTACAACAATCACCCAGTGGTGACCAAGTTAAAGCATGCTTTAAGGGCCTTGTCCAAATGCCTCTCAAAACACTGACAGGCTTGGGGCATTGACTGCCACTGGAAGCCTGTCCCAGCATCTGACCATGCTCTTGGTAAAGAAATGCTTCTGATGGCCGGTCTGAACCCATTGTGACACTGCTTTGAACCATTCCCAAGCATCTCATCACTGGATACCTTCTCTAGGGAGAAGTTCAGCACCTCCCTGCCCACTTCCCCTCTGGAGGATGCTGTAGAGGGCAATGAGGTCACCTCAGCCTCCTTTGTACAAACCAGACAAGCCCAAAGCCCTTTGCCACCCCTCAAAGGACATCTCCTTCCAGCCCTTTCACCAGCCCTGCTGCCTTTCTGTGCACACGTACAAGGACCTTCACATCTTTCTTAAATTATGGGGCCCAGAAGTGCACACAGCAGCCAGGTGAGGCTGCATCAGTGCTGAATGCAGCAGGATAATCCTCTCTTCTGACCAGCTGGTCACAGTGTCTGACAGAGCCCAGAACGTGCTTTGTTCTCTGGGCTGCCAGAGCATGTTGCTGAGTCCTGAAGTGCTGTCAACCAGCACCCCAAAGCAGAACCTGGCATTTAGACTTGTTAAATTCATCATGGCCCAGTGGTCCAATCTATCCAGATCCCTCTGCAACACTGTTTTTCAAAGTCTAATCTATATTCTGGGTAAAAGACACATTTACACTAAAAGCTCATTAATTCTTCCTGCTAAACACTTGTGCTATTTAAATTACATATTTTCGTCTAAGTATTGGATTCTAAATAAGCAGGGATTATATGAACTATATAAAAAATACTTAAAGAAAATAGCTAATTCTAGACAAGCTTGACAAGTGTGATCTGCTGCATGATTTGGAGGGGGGAAATAATATAATTTTAGTATTTGTGTTTCTCTGTATTTCATTATTGTATCCTTATGATAAACTCGACCTGTGCAGTTACTTCATTGGGGGAACTGAGCTCAGGCTCCTGACATGCACCACACAACTGCAAGAACATTTTGATTTAACCGGTTTCCCGAGGCTTGTGTGCACACAGAGCAATAAAACTAGCATGGAGCTAGAGGATTAGAGGAGCTATATAGGGAGTAATTTCTTAGGCATTATGAACTTAGAAAAATTATCCTATCACTGTAAATGAAAACCTTATAGATATCCCTGTAGAACTTCTGACACCACAAGAAAACTCCTAATCCTTAGTTTGTGACAAATCCAGGGATCTGATGTATCTATGGATTATTGCAAAGCTATCATGTGGCAAATCTATCCCTGAAATATGGGTTCTAGATTCTGAGATACTAAGTAGAGATGCATGTTAGTCACAGGAAGAGGTACAAAAAGAACCCAGCATTTGGAGCCCTTTTTGTTATTGTTACCTTGCAGAATTAGTCTTGACAGAATAAAGCTTTAAAGTAAATAGTGTATCTGAAGAGAAGTTTTAAATGAGAAAATCAGAGGAGGGAAAACTTTCTCAGTGATTACTTGCCCCTCCTCACTACTGGAAGAACTAGCAGACTTGCAAGGTTTCCTCAATGCAATCTGTATGCCCACTATCCCTTTAATAATATTGATACGTTTTTACTTTGGAGTCAGTTATAAGAAACTCAGAACACCAAGCCATCCATCCACTAGAGTTACCTCTGGTTTAGTCTGCTCTTACTGCAAACTAAGGATGCTTCTATACTGTGACTGCAGTATAAACAAAATTTATTTTACATTGGATTAAAGTAGTAATCTAAGTCACAACACTGCAATGCTCTGCACAGGCTGCAAAAAACTGACTGCCCACAAGCAAGATAAATTGCTTGTATGACCAGATCAGGCACGAGTACACTACATAAGCATGTCTAAAATGAGTTAAGATGGAGTGCTATAATAATTTTGAATGGCACTGCAAGAAAACTGCAGAGATCTCATATGGTTTAACCAAAAATTATTTTTGTCAAGAACAGAACAAATTAAGTGCCTCTTATTGAAAGGAAAGTTCTCATCTGCAATGGCCTCAATCTTCTAGTGGAAATATTATCCATATGAAATAATACTTAAATATTTACAGTGCAGTTGACCCTGCACATAAGTCACTACAGTGTAGCTGAAGATACAGAAGCACAGAGCCTGTAACAAGCATGGTTTGAAACCCATGACTCAGATTTTCCTAAAGCATATGGAGATGAGAACCCTTTTTTTAGCCAGTGTAATGGAGTTTTTCCACCCACATCTAAGACTCTTCATTTAGTATCCAGGCCCTGAAACTGTCATAAGTGGTATCTCTGCAGTGATAGCCTTTTATAAATTCCAGAAGTTCATGCTCAAAGATGTTAGTTACCTGCAGGAAAATCCAGTGCATTCTAGGTATAGATAGATATTCTATAGAATATAGATATTCTATAACATTTCAGGAAGCCACCTGAATGTGATCTGAGAGCCAAAAGGCAGGGCAGGAGCCTAGGGAGGGAGAGGTGGCTGATGGGTGGAGCTCCATCAGCTGTGGGGAGCTGGCAGGGTGAGGGTTCTCAGCTGGGCACTGCAGTCCTGCCCCACCAGGGGCCTGTCAATGTGCAGCATCTGCACTGTGGTGGGAAAGAACTTCAAAAAAATGCTAGCAGACTGGAAACTTTTTAGAGCATAGGTGGTAAGAAATAGGGAAAATAATTCCTCTCAAGCATGTCTAGCGCTGATATACTGGGACATGGGAAATGGGTTTTCAGTTAATTCAGCCTGAGCAATGATTGAAGACAGTGCTTTACTACTGTATGCTGGAACTGAGGCAAAATAAGCCTGATTTTCTGGTGAGAGGCAATGCTGATCTCAATGCTATGGAAACTGAAGTTACAAAGCAATCTCTGCACAACAATTACAATTCTGGCTGGCCTCCTTGGCAGTCTTCTCAGGCACTACTCTTAAGGTAGCAAAGTACTGAAATAAAAAGGCAGAATTTATTATTTTCAGCCCATGAATTGCAGACTGAATGTGCACTGATTACAGCATCTTCAAGTACACAATATAACTTCTCCAACTGTACCAACACATCAGAATTACTGAACTGAGTTTTCAAACACCAGTCTGAGAACTGCTCTTTATGGAGCTGCACATACATTTCTCAAGGAAACACACAGCTGTATTTTAACTCAAATATTAGAACAGCCAGGGCAGCCTAGTTTTCTTCCCCTGTATCAAAATATCTCTCAAGCTTCGTGGCAAAATGCTTTAGTGATTGATTAGGTTTAGCATAACCTGAGTATTTTAAGCTGTTTCATGTCACACAGCAAAGTTCCTGAGGGTCACAGGTCTGAACTCTTCTGTCTTCTCACCTACAGAGATGTTAATTTCCCAGATTTTAAAAGTACGAAACCAGAATTTTGACTTTTTTTTTTTTAGAAATGCAACAGATACCAAATTATTACCATGTGTTTTACTATTCAGACTACTGCACAAAGCCTTCTGAGTCCCTGACTGCATGGATTAGTACTTTAGGTAATATTCCCATCAGTTAACTGTAACCTTCTAACATCATAGGTGTCTTAAGAAAATTAGAAAATTACGCTCTTGAAATTGGAGAAAATACTGGATTTCTATCTAATATTACTCAATGTTGAAATGAAGAGAGAAGTAATGATTTGCTGGATCCAGAGGCACTTTATCAATAAAGGCTCCAGTTGAGCCTACAGATCATTTCCTCTGCTTGGTGTAAGACTCTCTCCTACTTCTTGTATCTCACCTCCCTCCTTGGTAGCAGAGAGTTAGGTCAAACTTCTGCATCACTCCAAGCACATTTTTCCACTTCTGGCTGTGGTTGAGATGAAGTGATCCTGGGAACATGGGAGGATCAGTGCTGGATCCCTGTTTACTTTCCTTGGGATTCAGTAATTTTATCTTGGTGAGGCTATCGAACCCTGCCTTCAGTTGCACAGTGCATCACTAAATCTCCATCAGTGTTGTCAGGATCAGTGAGTAAGGGACCAGTTACACAGGGTTCTCAGTAAAAATGCTTTTCTTTCAATAATGGTTTTACTTTATTTTTCTTAGTTTTCCCTGGCTCACCTCAATGCTGAAAGGAAAATCAGTCTCCGGGAAACACATGCTGCATTTCCATGTGAGAGTAAAAAGGAGTATGCATAGGGAAACCAATTTCTTCTGCTCCCAGTGATGCCTTGATAGGTTACATCCAGGGTTACAGCTGGAATTTATTCTAATCAGTGCTCATTATACTCATTAGCTTTCTCCTGAGTTCGCTGAACCTAATCCCAGACAGCTGTAGTGAGGTGTTTATCAACCTTAACACTTCTACATCTTTTCACCTGTGTAGAAAGATCTCTTTATTGTCTTCCCAGTAAAAGAGACCAATTAAATTAGCATTAAAAATGGGAACTGGTACACAATTATAAACATGGTGAAATACCCAGTATAGTACTGCTGGCTGTGGTTAAAGAACTGCATTGCATCTATACTTGAGTCACAAACTGAATAGCATTTTAGTGGGAGCAAAACAAGTTACTTACATTTGACATGCACAGTGATCTGAGGGGGCAGGGGAGCACTGTTAGGTCCTTTTGGCAACAAATATACTGTTACATGCTTATCTACAGCCAAACGATTTTTGAGCCCTACTGTTCCAACTCACAGGTGAACCTAAGAATTTTACTGGCCTGAATTTGATATATTCACTTTATTTTCAAGGCTTCTTTCCTGTACCTATTCCTGCCAGGTTCATTTTTCCATCTACTCCTCAGTCTTTCTCCCACATTTCAGATATCTGCACCCTTTGTCAGTTTTGACAAAGTTGACACTCAAGTTTTGCTTCCCTGGAATTGTTCAATACCTCCTATTTTCCCCAGATATCCTCTGCAATCTTGCTGCTATTAAACTGGTTCTCCTCTTTATAAGTCATCTTCAGATGTAAGCTATAAGCACTGCCACACAATTTTCTGCCAGGCGAGATCATAGCACATACGGCCCACAGCCTTGCTTCTCTCTGCTGAGCTGTGCCGTGGATGCACTGCTGACTGAAGCTATTCCATATGTTATCCCTATACATTCATAATCCAGAAATGCTGCAAAAAAGAAAAAAACAACACCCAACCCTCTTAACACGGACATATGTTTAGATCTGCTACATTCATCTACTTACTCAGTACATCTGTAACTGAGATAACAGTATTTTTCAACAGAACTGCATCAGAAAATTCATGATTGCAGGGCTTTATGCTAATTATACCAGTCTCTTCCCCAATAAAGAGATAAGTTAAAGTGGAAAAAAATCTAACTTCAATTCATTCAAAACAATTTTTAATATTAAAGTAATAGTATTTCTCAGTAGGCTTTCATTACAGAAGACTTAATAGGTTCCCATCTGCTAAGTTGGTCCAGAGGAATTATGACTGATCCTAGACTGGGAACTGGAATTTTTAATAAGATGATAACAGAATATGAGCCTGCTGTGACTATGTCAGATTCTGTAATCATTCGATTCCCCAAGGCCAAACTGCCTTAACTTCATTTTTCAGTGGTGCTGACTCTCCAGACCATGAGAATTCATTATGCAGCGCTCTAGAAGCAGAGTGCAGGGTGACTGCCAGCTCCTCTGAAAGCAGGTGTAACTGGGATCCTGACTCTCACAGGAGCCCATGTCCAGCAGTGTCAGTGACAGCAGACTGAGCATGTGACATGGGATTTTGGAAGGAGCACAGTCTCTAACAAAGGGAAGGGAGGGGGGACACAGCACAGGAGGAAGGGGCACTTTGGTCCCCCTTGCACACAGTGAGCCTGGGTAACACTGACCTTTTAGTGCTGGTTATGGAGAGAGTCTCCAACAATGAGGGCTACCACAACATAATTAAATTAGGGTCATGTTGTGACACTCCAAGTGCCATCTCAATGTTCCTGAAGTTCTCTTAGGCTGGCACAGCCTGACACAGGACTTATTAGCCAGGCCTGTTAAAGATGTCTATTCCTTTTCTCTGAGGCTTTTGAATTTAAAACAAAAATACTCCATAAAACACCAATGCATTGTTTCAGGGAGGGGAAAGACCTAGTTCAAAAACTTCAGTTATTAGGACATAATCAAACTGGTCCTTTTATGTCCAGGATGTTAGACCTGCATGGCAGTAAATACCTACAAACACAGTCATATGCATGCATATCTCTTGCTCAATGCAAGCTCAGCAGCTCCAGCATAGCCTAAACCACCTATTTCTTTGGGATTTTTGTGGCCATATATGATTCAGGGGTGCTGCTTGAACCTGCATGCCTCAGAGATGGCCAATTTCCTCAGTTCCCTCCAAAAAACCTTTAGGGAGCAGGGGAAAAAAATTGACAAAGACACCTGAGAAATCTAGACAAATGGTAGTGCTAAACTCCGGTCTTTGTGATTTGATGTCTCACTTGGAGTTGGTTTGATATTTATAAAAGGATAAAATGGCTTTACTCACCTATTTGTGAAAATATACCATAAAGAATACTTTGAAGTAAGTGCCTGCATAGAAAAATAATTAATTTTTAGCAACTGACATCTGATTTTTTTACTGTGAAACTTGAGATTGAAAACTGGGCTGAGGTCTAGAATTTCCTTGTGTATAGAACTCCAGTATGAGTATAGACAGCAGTGGAGTTGGTCTTGGGAATGCCACTTCTTCCTTTTACAGTGTGTGTGAGTTACCTTTGCTCGGAAAGCTTTCTACATGCTTTACTAAAACCTTCATGAATACAACAAGTATTTGGGTAAGCCACACTAAAGCAGCTTTGCAGATACATGACACTTCAGTGGTGCTACTGACACTCTAAAAAAACCAAACCGGCAAACTCAAAGAGAATTAGAGAGGACACTGAATTTATGGGGAGTATATTTCTTTCTATGAGCTTTCATGCATGAACAATACATATGATGAAGAATTTTTAAATTACTAAGATTAATTTTTGCAGAAAGTGACTGAAAATAGTCAGAAGCCATTTAAATTAGCTTTGACAAGTATATATTATGTATGAAATAAACCTGAAGTGTTTTGTCCATGTTTTTGGCAACTCAGGACATTTCCAGGAAGTTTAAAGCTGAACTATATAGGAATTTCCAGTTTCTGCTGATTCTTGCTAAATGGCCTAAATAATTCTTTCATTTCTTCTTTCATCCAAGAGAATTTTTTTCCCAACCCACAACAAGAATGAGAGGGCTAACAGAAGAAAAACAAGTCTTAAATGAGCTCTCTTGCTACTTATTTTAAGGTATTTCTACTCTCACATGCTTGACCTCTCCTAGACAGTGGTATAAAATTAAGAGTAGCAAACATAAAATGTGGATAGAATTAACAGCAACTTGCCATCTAGGTTTTTCATATTTTTCCTTCGTTTTTCCTTCACATTTCTTTCATTCAAATCCAACAAAATACAAGTAAGGAAATACATTTTAAAACACTGTTGTCTGCACCAATCAGAAACCTCTCGGGATTCAGAAATGCATTTTCTTTTGTCCTGTGAAATTCCATTCAAAATTAGCCTGTTTTAATCTGACTTTCTCTTTTCCATGAGTGCCTTTAGAAAATAATGACAATTTGTCAAAAAACTTTATGTTAGATGTCTTTCAGTACTCATTTTCTTAGTCTCTTCTATCAAGACCCAGTTTCCCATCTCCCTGCTGGGCTGATGTCAGGCTGGGGCTGCCTCACATCCCAAAGAAAACAAAGCACTTTACACACTCTGAATAGACAAGGCAGAAAACCACCAAACACATCTTCTGTGATTTGAGGAGAGAAGAAGGAGATGGTCTGTGTTCCCCCAGTGCCTCTGGCTCACACAATAGGTGCTGTGAGTTTTGGAGCTCACCTGCAGAGCCTGAGAGCAGCTGGGGTTCATCTAACATTGACCCTGTGTCCAGTTGTACACAGTCCCTTGTTTTCAGTAAGGGCAAAAATAAAGCAGTTGCAAATTAAAAATATCAACATTTTTAATTGCAGCAACAGCATGGTAAAGTCCAGATTCAAGATCTTCCTTTTAACCTAAACTCCCCATCCTCACACAGTGTACATCTGTGTTAAAATGTTATGATTACACATTTTTTTATACCACCTGCCTCTGATTTTTTAAAAGCACAGTTGGGATAGGCCAGGAGGAAAAACAGCTAAAGACAGCTCTAGATTTGGTGCTACTCAGTGTTTCAGAGCTTCAATTAATCATCTAAATATTATTTTAATATGCTTAACATAATTGAAATAGAGACTTAGAAAACAGCAAGAGATTTGCATGGGAAGCAGAGCAAGACTGATTCTTACAGAAATCAGGGAAATGTGTGGGGGAAGTGAAAATGAGCAGCATCTAAAAATAGATGACATTAAAATACATGACTTGCCAGTTATCTCAAGAGTAGCCACTAGGGTCTTCCTGTGCAGCTAAAACAAAAAAAAATCTCTTATCATTCTCTGCTTCCTCTACTGTGTCTACTGTGAATCGGAGGTAGTCACAAAAGATAATAATTTGGGGGAAAAACATCACTGAATTGGCAAACAAAGAAAATGGAATGTCCATTATTAATCACCATTATGCTTATTTTATTAGTTTAACAACTGACAGCAGACTGACAAATTAAAGTTGTGAGATAACAAAGGCTCATTTCTGTATGTCAGGATTGTTTCATTTGCAGTTTTGCAGAAATTCTGCCTGAAGCTACAATGGCTGCAGTGAATTAGATACTGCAAATACACATCTCTGTATCCACAGGCAGTGCTCTTAAAATGGAGCAGCCTGTCCTGAGTTACTACTGAGCTATAACAAAATGCTGTCAGCGTGCGGGTTGCATTTTGGGTAGGATATGAACTGTGTATGCACCGCAGACATGAACAGCATCTGCTGACCAGCCGTACCTAATGCACACCTCCCGACCCTGAAACCACCAAGGAACAAGAGATGATGTGCAGTCGAATGTCTCTTGCTGCTGTTAAACCACATCAACATGAACAAGTACATTTGAGATGCTTGATTACCTCACCTGAGAGTGAAATCTTTAAAATTACTTTTCTATGGGTTTGAAAATCTTTTTTGTGCTATGTACCAGGTGATATCAAGGGGTTTTTGAGAAGATTTAACTATTTTTCCTATTTTTAAAAGATTTTACATTCTGAATTGTGTTCTTATGTTTCTTTTCATGGTATATAATATTTGTTCTGTTTGGTTTAATCTAATAAGCTTTTAAAATTCAATAATTAACTTGTAAAAGCCTTTCTAAAAATGCTCTATAACTGGCAGCCACCAATAGAAATTAAAAGTAGAACATACAAAGAAATGCTAAAGACAGTGTAAAATTCAATGGCACTGCAGAGATGGTATTCTTGAGCATATATCCCAGCTGAGTGTAGCTTTTATAGTTAAAAAGATTAGCGTTTTCCTGCAGCAGCAATAAAAATGCGTATAATTACGTATTTAATTATCATTTATTGTTAATGTGGCTTAATCATTCTTTAGGGTTTATTTCCCCAGCTCAAAGAGTGATACTAAACCTGTAGTGCTGCATCCATACAGTTGTGAGAGTTAGGACAAGTATCAGTTTTGCAGTGTAAAGCCTGCTATAGAGAAACAGCCACCAAAAACAGAACCTCATTTCAGGCACCTTAAACAGGGGGAAGGACAGAAGCACAATATTTGTATTCAACAGAATAAGAGGAGACTCCAAAATTAAGGCAATGAGATTTTATGGCTTATTCTTGTGACTGCTCTGCTCCAAGAGATCAGTTTCAAACAATGAAAAAGTACCCCTCAAGCACACAAAGTTCCAGTGATAGCTATGCAGAGGCATCAACTTTAAATTTTATTCCATAATAAACACAAATCTTAGTATCTCTTATGATCATTGTATCTCCTAATTTACTGAGAATAAGAGAAAAGTATAGGATGTATAGGAATAAGGGAAGGAGGTATAGGAGTAAGGGATAAGTATAGTATATATTACCATTATCATGCATGAAGAACATATGCCATTCAATTAAAACACATTCAGCCACTCTGAGACAATCCAAAATCCATCCAGAGCTCTGGGAGAATTTTCAGTCTGTCTTAGAATGGATTATACCAAGTTTTCCAATGCTTTGCAGAGTAAGTTTGTGCTGACTATGGAGGCTGCTCTGAAGCCTGGCAATCTTTCTATCTCTTGCTAATTTGTACGTTTCTTGTCATCTTCCAATTTCCTGGGTAACACTTTTGTCTCAGTAACAAGGTTGGTTTCCATACTGACTTTCACTAAATGATAACAGATCCCTCTAAGCATATCATGAGGCAGTGCTGCTGTAACAACGGGGAGCCGTGTGGCTGGAATTCAAACATGGAACAGTCACTGAACCTGGAGGCCGCTGTGGGAAACCTCCTGAGCTCACAATTGTACACATCCATATTCGCAGAACCTTGCCTTGCACGACTGACATGCAAAACCATCACCTTTTGCAATTTCTCCAAGTCTAACAAAGCACTTTTTTGGTCAAAATGTTCATAAAAACCAGCCAACTGAACTAAATTTCCTTCTTATCTCTATTTACTGGTATACTTTGGAAAAGATTATTCACTGGAAAACCACTAAAGGAAAACTCATGCATTTGGCCCCTAATGTCAATTTAAATACTACTTTAGCAATAGAACCGATTCCACCTAAAGTGTCAATATATGGAATTATTCCTTTTTGTCTGCAATAATTCAGTGTTTCAAAATGGACTGAACAATGACTGTAAAGTGTATTAGGAAGTCAGAAATTCTGTATAAGCATGAGACAATTTACTTTGTCTAGAATATGGAAAAAATATTAGTCTGCCATGGCAAATTCCTAGAAGAGCCTTTTAAGCCACCAAATCTATACAGTGATGGGTGACTTGGGGGTATAGGTGAAAGGAGAGAGAGGATTTGGGGACTTCCTTCATGGTGAGGGATCGGTACTTTTGACAGGATGTGTAAATTCCAAATTTCTATGCTATTAGAGGAAAAAAATGAAACTGCAATAAAAAGATCTTCACAGTAAGAAGAAATATAACATCTCTTGGTTCCTTGAGATTCTCTTCCACAAGAATACAAGTCTAAGCTGTAAATTTGACCATTTCCCTTCAGCAGAAGAGTCCCTGCTGCTGTGGTGCAGCCAGACTGAGTGCTGCGAGCCTGGAAATCCGACACGGCCCTGGCGCCGAGCTCCGGGCTCCTGAGCACACTCAGCTAGACCTGAGATTACTGCTGGCTACGAGGAAAACAGGTTTTATTGAACCTGACATGCGGTTAGAAGGGAAAGGAAATTGGTTAAATTTAAGCTGTTTGAGCAAGCTTTGCGCTCTGTCGCTATCACAGAGCTATAAAAGGACCCAATGGGTGTTGGCTAAATAGGTTTACACACACGCAAGAATAATTTTAGCTCATCAAGAATTTGAAGCCTTGAATTTTTGGAACTGTGTGTCAGACACACACACTCCCACTTGCTGCAGATGGAAGTAAGGCTTCTCTAACAGGTCATGCATGTTACACAACAAATAGACAAGCAAGTCTATCTCTTATATACATTTATATAAGTATAATATTAATATCTACATAGGTATAAGTAGTAAATCTATAACTTCATCTCCTTCAGTTCCTTCTCCCACTAGGAAAAAAAAATAGGAATATCTCTAGAAAGTTATGGGGCTATTCTAATATTAAAATAATTCGGAAAGATGAGTTAGTTTATCAAAGAATATTTGAGGAATGACAAGACAATAATATGGGTTGGGACAGTACTTCAAAAAACTTGATCTTGCCATTTAAAAATCATCATTTAAGTACCTTGAGGACTTATAGAATGGAATAAATTTATCCATTAACAATAAGGCAGAGTTATTTAATTCAACATCATCATTAAATAGACATAATGAAAATGCTGCATTTCGGTACATCCAGTTCCACCTGAAATACAGCAACCACATATATTCCTGTGATTTGTGTCTTCGCAATCAGTTTCTTTACAGTTTTCAGAAAGCTATGGCTGTTTAAGAATTAGCTCATCAGGGTGGATGCAAATATCCCAAAAGCATTTGTGCCAACCCTTTTTATCATTATTTATCTTTTAAAAGCCAGGCACATGGCTTTTAAGAGGTGTTACCTGTTGCAGATGTATTTCCACACACACAAGGAAACCACATGAGACTTGGTGCACCTGAACTCCATAAAACATGACACTCTCACCAATACAGCTGTATTCCACTCCCTTTATTCTTTGTTGTGGTTTCACAGAACTACTGCCAACTCTCATCCTGGCTCAATTTAATTTACAGAGAGGTGGCCTTATGATTTTAATACTATAGAATTATGCCTTTAATACATTTGTAACTGTTTTGCTTTTAATGCCATCAGCTTTCTTCATTGAAATAAATGGCCTCAGCAAAGTCCGTATTTTAGACTATCCCTTCATGCAAAGGGTGATATCACAGCAAAGTAAAACATAATCGCACTGGAAAAAAGGGGACATTTTAGAATGCCATTATTTTAAAATTTTGTCATTTTTCTATTCAAAAGGAGGAGAAATCTTTAAACTTGATACTTACTTAAAAATACATGGAGTACAAGCAATTAATGTTTCAAAAGTTACTTATTAGTATTATATACTTCAGTTTACCATTTACCAAGAAAAGATCCTTTGATTTTTTTTCATTATGTATCTCTTCAAATTTTTAACAGAATCAAATTGGAAATGCTTACCACAGGCAATTAATTAATCATTGTAACATGATTTCATGTATGTGCTTCTCCAGCCTTGTGAGGAGAAAAAAAAAAGATGGCTTTCCTTCAGTAAATACTAATTTCAGGTTAGGCAGAGGTAAATTAGGTATACTATTTGAATAATAATGCAGAAGGGAATAATGAAGAATAGGTCATCTTAAATAAAGCCTGGAGATTCAACAAAGCATTTCAAACTGTACCATTTAAGGCAAACATTTTCAACCTTACTCCAAGAGCATCCATTCAGTGAACGGTAAGAGGGCTGGAGGAGGGCGGTTAGAATACTGAGACTGGCAGTTCAGAATAGCTGTGGAGGGAGGTCACTGGAAAGGCCTCATTTGTAGAAGAAAATGGAGATGCTTAACTTTCCTATAACTCAGGGTTTAAGTGCTGGGTTAGAGGTTCACACCCAACCATTTACACACAGATTTTACAGCTTCTTGATTTGGAGTGTGTAATAACTCCTCAAAAAGGTTTCTTTTTATCACTATTGACCTTGAAGTCCTGTGAATGGTTTCACGGACTCACTTAACATAATCATAGGGAAAAAATGAAATTTTCTTTAAAATGTTACAGGAAAAGGACTGGCAGCATCATTTTAGTGAGTCAGACCTCACCCAAAATCAGATTTTTCAGGCATTGACAATTGACACGTTCCTCATTATCACTCTCCCCATTTAATTAGTATAAGAGGATTAGGTTGCATTTTTCTCCTTAATAGAACCTTGTGGTTTTTAAACTCATACAAATACTCACACACTGGCAGATTTAGTAA
The DNA here is from genome assembly GCA_013398955.1 of Callaeas wilsoni. NCBI lineage: Eukaryota > Metazoa > Chordata > Aves > Passeriformes > Callaeidae > Callaeas > Callaeas wilsoni. The sequence goes on along the minus strand of VWPU01001055.1, from coordinate 37,415 downwards.
ATAACTAAAAAAACCTTTTGAAAGAATAAAACAAGGGTAAAGACTATTGTGCTAGTTCTTTTCAAGATAAAATAGTCTGCCTTTGTTCAGCAGAATTAGCAAATTGCAGGGTTAATTTATGAGACCTTTTACAAAATAAAGATTTAACAAGAGTATTAGATAATGAAGATAATGTGAGACTTTAAGTATGAATTATATCTTGGGGTTGTACATTTTCCACCTTTGAAAAAATACCCGTAGCTTGCAGCTGGTTGTGTTTCAGGCACACTGCTATGTAGTGGATGATCACCTCATTTGAAAAGCAAGATTAGAAGGATTTTTCCTCTCTGTTTCTAAGGCACAAATTGCACATCAGTAAAATCCTTTCCAATTTATAAAAACTGGGTAGAAGATAAAGACTCTGTCAATCACTGCAGCAGATTCTCAGAATGGCTTGAAACCTTACACCCACCAGCTTTGATTTGTATATATACACTTTATGGAAATGAGACCTTTCCTTCTAAATAAGTATTTGGAATGTGAAGTTATTTAGCTATGCTCTGAATGACACAGTTACAGCTTAGCAGGTTTACATGTAAATAGTCACTGAAAACAAAGCACTAACCACAATGCCTTAAACTCTTATTTGGTATTAGAGACACGCAATGACCTGACAGGAGAATGCTGTGCTCGATGCCATGTGAGCAGTGAAGGATGTGCTCTGAACTAAGTCTGCAATTTAAATGGGTATTGACAAATGAATTATTGGTCCTTCCTGTTGTCTGTTGTTCCCTATGGCTATGGGGACTAGGACATGCTGCATAAAGGGAAAACAAATGATCCTTTGGCATCTGTACTTGAATTGATTTTCACTAAGTCACTACAGGCCCAGCAGGGCCACCTATAAGGCCAATATTAAATCAAATCCCACACTCATTGCTTTCAAGCCGGCCCAAGAAGCAGCATGCACATGCACACTGGTGTATCTGGCAGAACTAAGCCTTGTATCTGTAGGGCAGAGCTGACCTGAAAGGCTGTTTCAGATGCTGGACAGCAAAGAAGGCGCAGAATCATTTAGCTTTGAGCATGGGAGCAGCTCATCAGTGTGTAAAACGCATACCCCTGTAATATGGAGCCACTTGTCTGATTTTATAAATGCATATTTACCGCCCACTGAGGACTTGGACTAAAGGACCTGGGCTATGTGAATTGGTCCTTTATTTCCTAGTTCCCAAATCAGCACTATGGCCACAAACATCTTCTTTCTATTAGGTTGGTAAATAACATCTAAAAATGCAGACCCGACTTGACCTGACCCTAAGGGAAGCAGAGCGTACTTGGTGAGCAACACCTGGCTTCAAATGTCTCTTGGTTTTGTAAAACAGAATAAACTTGCATTTTTCTTCTGAACGAGAAGTCTCATTTACTTCTGAGGCTCACTTAAAGTCTTTTAAAAGTGAAGAATTTGATAGCAGTTCCTTTTTCCTCAGGGAAAAGAAAAAGTCCTAGGCAAAACACATTCAAAAAGACTCTTGACCTCATAGAAATAGGTAGACAGTTCTGGGGAAATCTCATTAGCTATTACTCTGTTCTTATCTTCCCAAAACATCTGCTTTCGGCCACTATGGGAGATGGGATACGAGGCCTGATGATACTTTTCCTCTAAGCCAGCACAGCACGCCACCTAACTCAAATTCTTCCAGTGAATAGCTCTAAGACAGTTCCTACCTTTCCAGGTAAGTTGATACGTGTGGAGGCAGGTATTAGTTATAACTTTCTAATTTATTCACAAAAATTGATGAAGTATTAATAGGACTATTTTAAAAAATCATTTATATAAATTTGAATTTTAATTGATGTAAAATTAAAGTTTATGTGTATCAGTTTTCTAAACATTTAGGTCAAAAATCACTCTTTTAATCAACACTACAGATAGTCTATTCTCTTATCTGCAGAGACAGGCAATTTAAATTAAAGAGAATTTTACCACAGAGGACAGTCAATTATCACTCAAAGTATTTGTTAAAATTGAAAAATGCCAAATACAAAAACTATCGCTGCTGTCATTAGGGCATACCAGACAAAGTCACTGCACAAAATCACCTCATCTATCAGGAGGTCAAATTATTGGGATGAAAATTAGTAATCAAAGATGAAATTCTTAACTTGAGGCACTTCTGGGCAAAGTGTTCCACAAAATTCTGATATCTCTAAAGAGATATGTAATAGGTGTTTACAGAGCCAGGCTGCTGAAAGCAATCTTTCTGAAATGCAACTTATTTTTTTAAATGGGTTAGAGTAGTGTGCTTTCTACATTAGTATCTTCGAAAAAAACACTGAATGCAGCACTGCACTTCAATTGCAGAGTACTGTGGAATTTGGTTACCAAATATGAAGGCCCCACAGAAGTTAACGTCGGCTACAGCAACTCTTTGTTATTACTCGGTAAAGCACAACACAGGAGAGATCTTAATACTGATGTGGGATCTTGTAGAAGAATGGCTCTCTGAGCAAGGACATGCAGAGCTAAGCTACGTGCACAACCCAGGTTTCAGTAATTGTTGAACAGTTTCTCAGAGAAAATGGATACTGAGAGCAGTTTCTCATGGGAGCTGCTCATTGGAATGTGCACAACCCAGGCCTCAGCAGCCTTGATTATCCTGAATAAGCAAGAAAGAAGAAACAAAGTCACTGGTAGGAAAGTAACAAGATGGGAAGACAGGATGAGAAAACAGGAGCATGTAACCACAAGAAAGGAATAGAGAAAAAGCATGATTGTTTAGCTGTAGCCAATCCGCATTAACTATTATACGCGTAATGATAGCTATTATCCAATCATAAGTTGCTAAGTGGCTCGTGAACAAGCTGACTGATGTATATAACCATGGCTATAATAATCAATAATGGGAGTTCCACCAATAACTCTATGAGTACGTGTGGTGCATCCCGGCAGCTCTCCACAGGATCTCATGTCCTTTTTCACAAGAGGTATTTCATTAACATGCCTTCTCTCCAAGCAACATTTAACCAAGGACAAATTAAATGCTTCTCAGGGAGAAGTCCTGCATCTACTACCATAGTTACAGCTAAACCACTTTTTCTTTTCTAACTAGGATTGACTACATAACCAGAAAAATAAGCAGATTTAATTTTTTTTAAAAATCAAACTTACTTTTCGAGAGTTTCATAGAAGTACCATTTCCAGCTTACAGAGACCTAATTTGATGTCTGCAGTAATTTCATTGGTATGTAGGAGTGGTTAGGAACCTCTGAAGAAAGTTTCTGGAGAAAACTTAGAGACGGTTAGATTGCCATACAATGACCATACAGTTATTTTGCACCTTAAAACAATTATCTCTGTGTATGAAGACTGCTGTCTAAAAGAAAAAGGCTTATTCCTTGTACTAAATCTGTTATGGATGTCTAAGAGTATTTCAGTCTCCAGGTACTGCACCAGGAGCCTTCCAAAAGCACTGCAATTCCATTCCATCAGTAGATGATATACGAATCTAAACAAGCTCACTGCAAATCCTTTCTCATATTCAGAATTTCTACTCTGAATTAGTGACTGAAAAAGGGAATATTTTGATTTCACATCATAAAGATAAAAAGTGAGTGCCACATCTATGTTGGTTTGTTCAGGTTTTTTACTAGGATATATGAATCTTCTCCCATCCTTCCTTCCATTCCTCTCAATGTCAAATTCAGTATCATGCCATGTAAGTGGGTCTTACTGCAAAATAATTGAACTCTGAATGTTTGGATTGTGAATGTTTGGATTATGAATATTGTATCACACTTTTCTTGCATAAGAGTTTCTGCTGATAATCTAAATTATGGACTAGATGTTTTTCACTTTCAGATTTTATATTTTCACACCTTATTCTATCACATTTTCCTTTTCTCTACTTCTGTTTGTTACAATTTCAACACTTGCTTAAAGTTATGTGTCTGTCTCAAAATGTAATTCTCCGAAGTAAGGACCATCTTTTTTTTTCCCTTTTCACATGATTAAGCTATTCAAAACAGGCCCTCAAGCCAGTGATTTAACATTTGGTAACACAAAGATAATGAGATTTTCTGGCTCAAAGTAAATCACAGCTGTTGCATATCTTGACAATTCTGTGCCTGGATACTTAACTTAGGGATCAAAACCATTAATCTAGAATGCATCTATAAATTTATAGAATGTTGTACCAATGGATAAAACTTCTTCCTAACTCACTTAAAAAATGTGTTTACTAATTAATGTATATTAAATGGCAAAGGAGGAAATGTGTTCAGGGTATGCTGTCTGTTGCTGAGAGATAGGGATGTCTGAATGAGATGTTACAATTCACCTTTTACCAAGCAGCTGTCTTTATTTTTATCATGTTATTTAGAAGGATTTCAGTTAAATAAAACCCCCCAAATCTGTGGCTTTTACAAGTGCCACCCTGTAAGAATACTGTAACCAAAAAGGATTGACAAAAATTATTCCTCCAGTGTGTTTGGTTCATCTTTGCAGCCTTGAGTCTATTCGATTTCATTATTTCCAAGCATATGCAATTTCTGCTTGGCCTTTCCTAGAGCTGCAAAAAGGAGAGTATCACTGGGGGTGGTGGGGAGGCAGCTACGTGTTCAAAACTATGAAGTTGACAGAGGAAAGTAGCAATCGGCTTGGTAACTTTCAGATTATTTTAATTTAATTTTTAAATTATCTATTAAGTGTTTCTTTTTACTGTTTTTAAAAATATTTTTCAAACATGAATCCAAAATTTTCTATCTCTACTTTTAGCAGTAATCTTGTTCAGAATGTCAGTCCTGCTCAGTCAAACACTACCTTAGACATCTGCTGAGGAAAGATTAAAGTTTCACTAGCTAAATACAATACATGGAAATACTCTCAGAGCAGGTACTGCTGAATGAAATTCACATCATCTAAAAACATGGACTAAAAAGAAATTAGAACTACATATAAAATTAGAAATATTTAGTTGTGATTCAACCAAATTTCCAGTTTGAAATTTTAGCCACGGAAGCAAATTTCCATGTTCTTGGATATATGATACCCAGAAGCACTACTGTGACCCTCCTTGAATTATCACTGAAGGGCAATTTGTTGCAATTTAATGTTGTTTCTCAGTTTGCATGACGTAAATCCTGCTGGTCCCATTTTCCCAGGCACGGTCTCTGTGTACAGCAGGCTGGAGACACTCGGGGTGAGTTCCCAGGAGCGGCTCCAGCAGAAGGGCTGTGCTGTGGCAGCAGCACAGGGCACAGGCTGTGCCAGCTGTGCCAGCCACTCTGGTGCCTCCTTGCTTGGGCCACCTGCAGTACAGTCAGAGGATTGTCAGGAGCTAGGAATATTAATTTTAAACGGGCAATTTGCATTTATCTTTTATCTCCTCTAATTTATCCATATCCATAGAACAGACGTTTAATTTTTTTAAGGTCATACATAACATCTTTAAAAGCTTTGTTAGTACAGTTAGTAATTGAGTCTTAATGCTGCAGTGCCAACCAAGAGACAACACTGACAAGTAAGGAGGAGGCACTTCAGTAATCCATGTGTGTTCTCTTAGAAGGTTCTGACATTCTTCCTGGCCAGTTCTAACCACCTGTAGTCATGTCTTGCACATGTTGGCTGGCAGCCACAACTATTTCTAAGAGTAGCAGTTTTTTTCTTTTTTAAAATTTTATTTGCAAGGGCTTCTTGAAAAGAGCCTGTGCAAGAAGAATTGGAGATGTTATGTTCCCACTGTAGGAGGTAGGAGAAAGGACTCGTTCTCATCTAGCTCATCAAGTTGCATCCATGAGGCTGGTTAATACAAAATATAGAAATGCATGCTGACAATCAAGAACTTGATAAATGAGCATCTTTGTATTAAAAAGTGGTTTTTTAACTCTATTTAATGCAGTAATCCATAAATGTATAGTCCTACTAAGTTGGAGGAGAAAAGGGAAAAATATTTTCTACATTTGTAGGCTGGCATTTTAATGTTGCAGTCACAAATGGAGCTAAGCACACACTGAATGCCTTCTATTCCTCCACATCAAAAGAATTTTTTCCTGCTGACACAGCAAAGCTGACAAGATGCTACAGTAATCAATGCTGTCTGTGTCTCAGACAAAACCAAGCGATGCAGGCTTTGAATGGCTGCAGATACGCTGTCAGCAACACGCTGTCCTGGATACCCTGAGGAACAGCAAACCGAGCACCTCCACATCACCTGCTGCCTCAAAAGCTCTGCCATGTCTTTAGGAGGAACGCCAGAATGTAGTATCATTGACTTCACACAAGCATTATCAAAACATACCAAGGAAAAGCCTGTCCTTATTGGTTATTCCAAGATAATGAAAGCACAAAAGGCCTCCTTCTTGTAATAACATTTTTATCTTTGCTACCGATCTGCATCACACAACTCCCACATTATGAGCTGAGGCAGGGGGCACACGCACACGAAGGAGATTAGGTTATGTGTGAACAAGCCTTGGTTTCGTGTCGTGCCCGCCAGGCTGACCTGCTAACACAGCACACTGGCAGTGCTTTACTTCTGCTGGCTGCTGTAATTAAAGGAGTCTGTACGAGGGAGGATGCTGCACAGGGATTCCAAGAGTATTAAGGAGCTCCAGATCACTGAGGTAAATTAAAAGCAGGAAATTAAAGATGCTCCAAGTATTATCTCATATTAGAAGGGATTTTGCTTCATAGTTGTACTGGATATACTTAAATATGTATTTTCTCCAAGCTTTTATATTACAGGTCTCACGCAGTTTCATAATTGACAATGTAAATTGCAAGATACTTTAGAAAAGTGAACACAATTCCTTTTCTCAGCATTCCTATAATTTTGTATCAATGGCTCAAGGATACATGTACTCGCATAAATGAACAAACACAGTCTCTATTTTAAAACTTCAGTCTGTGCACAAAATTTAACCTTTAAATTTCTTATTCAACTTTTTGTCTACCAATCTCTTTTCCCCTTTTCAAAATAAGATGAATAGAATTTGATGTAATTAATACCTAGTGACTCTAAGGAAAAAATGAAACTTTTTCTTTTGAAACCAGGGTATTTTAAATAGTGCTGTAAGAAAATGCCTTCAATTGACACTGGATTCCTTTGCCATCATACTTTTTACTGTCAGATGTCCTCACATACACAGGAGCCCTTTTGGATAGTTTCCTGTATGTCCACAGAGACAAAGTCCCACACACACATATCCATGCATAAGCATAAATGAAAGTGAAAAATGAATGTATGCATTATCCTTTCTTTTTAGCTAGTGGGCATATGTTCACTGTCAACAGCTACAGGACATGAAGTTTCAACTTCTGAATAGCTCAGGATTCAACAAAAAGATAAAAAAATACATTCAACCAGCTCAAAGACCACAATTTTAAAAAATTGAGTCTGCAAAATGGAATTCTAGAATGAAAGTCCTCCTAAACTTCAGGATGTTAGGATGTCATGTCAGATTGTAGCAGAACTAAATTCTAGCCATTTGCAGAGACAAATAGGTTGCACTTATTTCAAATCAGACTTATTTTTAAGGACATTTCTTGACATTTTCTGTCAAGCTGATGTTTCTACAGGATATTGGGACAATATATTTTTATGGCTGTGTGGATAAGGGAAGAATTCTCCCCCAGGTTAGAACAACAAAGGATTTCTGTTCCCTTTCTGATTCCGTAAAAAAGAATCTACTTCCTGCCATCTCCTGCCTCCTTTCATTTAGAAAATTCTCTAGAATGCTGGCAGTCCCTTTGATTCCCCTGATTCTTAGCATAACCTAAATATTTTGATTAGTTTGTCCTATAAAGTTTACACTATTACAAAAAATTAGTGGTAGCTAGTACAGGGTCAATCTCTACACGGTTGTATAAAAAAAAGTCTGTATCCAGTTGACTTGCAGCAAAAGAACCAGGTAAAAATGGTGATCCCTTCCACCCATTATAGGAACATAAACTGTATTCCAGCAGAAAATTCAGATCCTTCTTCATAAGACTCCAGTGCTCTGCCAAGTTTGTTTCTTGTTGTTCAGCCTCAGCAAGCCATGTAATATCAATTACATTTTTCCACTTCATTTTACTATTTTCTGTACTTGTATTGCTAAAGATATCCTGTACTTTCCAGACTACTTGGATGAAGCTGTGCTCCTTGGACACACAGTAAAAAGTCTAACACTCTGATGATTCCCCTGTCTCGCACTAAGATCCTTCTGCATCACACAACTACCACGCTTACCACTTTGAAGGCCAAGCAAATATTAAGGGCTGAATTGCTAAACCAAAATAAGACATGGTGTATGAAGACTAAACGAGAGTATTTCTCTATTTTATTTTCCTTAGGTGCAGGATAAAGGATGGTACAGACTGCACCGCTAAACGTCAGGTGGTACCGTAGCAGTTAACGCTAACACTCATCTCGTGTGTCGGACACAGCTCCAGCTGGCACAGCCTCGCAGCTGACCAAGGAAGGAACAGAGATGTCTCATGCAGGGAGAAGAATTCAGGGCTTTTTGTCATACTGTACACTCAAGACATCCTTTGCTTCTCCCACATAAACACTAATAAGTGTCACTTGTAGGATTTTTTGTTGTTTTAGGTGATCTTTGACTTGATTGTGTGAGCATTACAAATTGCTCAGTTTTTCTTTCTTAAAAATAGCTGCTCCCTCTTACCTTCTCCAATGAGGATACACTGCATGGAACAACAGTTGCAGCAGGCACTGTACACACATACAGCATGCACACCATCTAGACAGACAAGGGGAATAAAATGCAAGAAAGCAGAGAAAAACATACTTGTCCACAGTCTTGATTTTTAGCAAGTCATTACCAAAACAAAAGGCTTTCATTCTCCCAATTATTCTTTAAAAATATGTTTTACACTAAGTACTCTCCCACTGAAACAGTTATTGAAAAATACTTTTTACAAGAAGTTCAATTTCAGATGTGAGCAGCTTGCTCTGAATTGCGTAGGCAGCACGAGAACACTGCAGAAGTGTTAGTGTAGAAGTAACATATAAGCGCATGAATAATGTCTTACTGATTTAACTGTGAAATATGTTCTTTTGGCATTCATAATTAGGGGCAGAACAGATGGTGAAAGCTTAATATATCCATTAAAATAAATTATTTTGCTAGTGTTTCCTTAGTCTATAAAACTTTGATTGGGCTGGCTATTTCAGGCTGGTATTTTTTGTTCTCCTTGGAATGGTTCCTGTGCATATGCTGGAGGGTATTTTGTATTGTAACTGCAGTAGAAAGGGGGAAAAAAAAGAAATTTGATGGGGAATTCTGTCTAAGACTAACAACACTTTTAAACGGGAGAACTCTGATTTTTCTCCTCCCTCCCTTACAATTCTGTTCTTCACTAAAAGAAGGCCTAGTTGTATTCTCCTTACTCTCTCACTTTCAGCATGTCAAAGGCTTGGAAAAAATGCATGTTTCTTTATTTGCCTTCTTTAAATGATTGGTAAAACCAAAGGTCTGTTTTATGTCTGGCTGAGTTGTGTCTATTGCTGAGCTGCATCTCTGAAGTACAGCACGTGTATTGTCTAGGCCAGTATGTGCCTAGATCTGAAATATATTTACTTATTCATTAAAAACCAACAAGGGGTTATACAAAATAACCACATGCTGTATTATTTAGAGTATCTTTAGGTAATATCCTGAAATGAAATTATAGCAATATCAGAATAGGAGGTTACAACTAACTCCTTTCTGTATCTGGAAATGACTTTTAAGAGTTTAGAGCACTTTTAGGACATGCAATAAAATATTTTGCAAGTAAGAAGCCAGTAGGGAGTGAAAATGGCTTTGAAACCTGAGCCAGTTGGTGCCTGGCAGCTGGAAAGCCACTTAATTGCCAAGCTCAGGCTCCCCTGAGGAGTGGGATCCAGGGACAGCCAAGCTGCAGTGCCTCCTGTTCTGCTGCCCCTGCACCAACCAGATGAAGGAGAGGTGGCTTGAGGAAAGAGACATTGCTACTACGTTTGATTTATTCTTGATTTTCAGAAGAATGTTTTCAGGAAGAAACGTGGACAGTCACAGATTAGGACACACTTCTAAAACTAGAGTAAAAGTGTGAAAGTCACAAACCAGCATAGCTTCACCACAGGATCATTAACACCATTCTTTGGGCTGACCCTCGTATCTTTGAAAACAATCTGTAATTTTATTTTTCGTGGGTTTCTGTTACATGTAATATAAACAGCAGGCATGTCTGAGATTTAGAGAAGATGGGGTTCACTTTAAATGCATAAATGATATTAGATGTGTCAACTGCCATTTCTACCTTTAAAAACCTTCCTTCAGTCTTTGCCATCTGTAGCCTCTTTCCACTGCCTGGAGACCTGCTGCTCGTCTTATCTCTTTGCACGCCTGTGTTGTGCCTGATAAAAGATTCTGCTTTGTGAAGTGCAGATTAGTTCACTGCTTGCATTAATAGAAGCCAGCCCTGCTAACTACATTCTAAAATAACCTTTCCCAGAAAAATCAACGAGGGAAAATACTTCTATAGACATCATATGAATATTATACTTTAAGATATATTTAAAAAAATAAACTAAACCTCACTAAACTATATTACACATTCAAAACTGAAATAGCATAGATAGATATATATTAAGAAGAGTAAATAAACCATTCTAAATAAAAACAACAAAAAAATGTGGTTGTATTTGGAAAGACTCTGTGCCAACAGAAGCATTGGAATGAAATCCTCAAAAGCAGCTATTTGATCGCTATGAGCAACAACCCTTTTTTGTACTAGAATCTCCATAGAATTTCCCTCATAGTTCCATCACTGCAGAATGAACTCTTAAGAGATTCCTCTGTTAGCGGGAAAAAAAAATCAACTAATTAGAAATTGTAACATCTTTCAAAACTCTTTATCAAACCTCGTAGTTAAGCCTAATTAAATCAAAGCCAATTCTTCAGTAAGGGGACAACAGGTAGACAGTGTGACTTTTACAAGGAGGTTGGAATTTCAAAATTTAAACTACTGTTGACTCTGGGAGATGAAGTGACAGTAATGGGGAATGGCAAATGGGGAAATGAGAGCACATTATCCATAAGAGTAAGAAGAGGGGATAAAGCCCAATTGCACTGCACATGATGAGTCTGTGCATCTTCTGGTGTTACTTCAAAGAGTAAGAACATTTTAGTAATTAAGGGCTCTATCTTAGACACCAAGTTGAAAGGGACTTAGTTTTCATCTCCACCTTAGACTTCCTTTACATTCTTGACCAAGTCTTGTGCCTATTAATAATCTTCAGATATACAGAGGTACAGCTTTTCAAAAAAAGAGCTAGCAATTTTATACAAATGTATGTGAAATAGCACAGGAAGATGGATCTTGATAAAGTTTTTACTATCTCTTTGATAGGCCCATTAATTTTTATACTACTGCTAACTGGAAAACTGTAGCAGAGAAACCAAGGCAGAAGTACCACAAATTGAACTCTTTTCACAGAGACGGGAGGAAAATTGAGCAGTGGGAAGCCAGAGCTATATTTGTATTATACATTATCCCACAGTTATAAACAACTTCAGTAGGATCACTTCAGTAGGTCCTTCAGTAGGATCACTCAAAGGTAAAGACACTTATTCAAAGTGTTACTTCAGTAAAAATTTCTGCACGATTAAATTTGAATGAATCTCATAGCTGCAGATCAAAGTATTCATGCTGCTTTAGCTCTGGTTCTAGGCTGCATTATTACACTATGCAAACAAATCTTTGTCAGTATTACAATGTTTCACTGCAAAGACAGTGTAATTCACATCAGTTTGGTATCCCCAAGCAGCCACTGCAGCTGGGAAACCATTACTTAATTAGAGAAAAACATGAGTTCACAAAGCAAGCCAATTAGTGTCAGCAAATTTTAATCTCAGCATATTTCATAAAGCAGCATTTATTAAGAAGAATACCCCTCCCCTTTCTCCATCAACCTATTAACAAAAGAGTATCTCTAACTGCTTCCATTATATGGTCATTATGTTTCAGATCAAGGCAACGGGATATGTGCTTTGGCAAGATGCACTGCACGCAGGCAGAAAACAAGACAAGAAAATGTTCTCAGATACCTCTTTGTGTGTCTGCCTAAGCAGGACCCAAACCATTCAGAATAGTTATAGATATGTATGATATGGTTTTCCACATCTTTTAATTTCAACAAAAGTGAAATGTTAGTAATAAGTCCTTTAAGGTGAAATAGTTATTTCTCTCTTAAAAAAGACCAAACCAAAATAACCAAATAACCAAAAAAGTCCACTGCAAGTTTGAGGTGAATACAACTAATAAACGAAAACCAAGCAGGCATTTTGAATCAAGTTCAGTTTTTTAGTCCTACGTCTCAAGAAAGTCAGTACAGTGCTTAACCTACTATTGATTTGTCTGGGGCAGTGAAATCTGCTTCAGAAAACATGACACCTTCTGAATTGCAGGCCTCTAAGAATTTACAGTACTGAAAAGTGGTAAATTGATGTATTTCAGAAACGTGCTCTGTCACCTGCATGTCCCGTGCATCAGCTTCGGCCCATTGCCTTATCCTAAAAAAAACGGGTGCACTGGGATAAGCTGCTGTAGGCAAGGGATAGGGGGCAAGAGGATAGATAGCAACATCTGCTTCTTTCACAGGGTTTGTAGAATTAGTAGCTGCTGACTTGTCATGGCTCTCTTGTCCATGTATTTGATTCAGGGCACTTTTCTTCCTGTATGCTTATCAAATCCCTACCTGTAAGAATTTAAAGGCTTTAGTATTATTTTACAGTCATTCTTCAACAGCATTTTCTCATTCTTCAACTTTGTTTTCACACCTCAGCTGAAATTTATCCAAACAGCTGAGCACAAAATGTACCCAAGAACAGGAAAACCCCAAGTACACAGTAATTTCCTTCACATGTCTCCAAAGCTTTACAAAAACTTCAAAATCACAGAGAACCACAAACTAGCAATACATAATTCAAAATTACAATATACATAGGAAGGAGCCTTAAGTAATTTCTATTGCACTGTTTTTCTACAACACAGAAATTTTAATTTTTATGTTCTATTCTCCATTTTAATGTATTGAGTCATGCCTGGAGTTTTTATAAGGTGATTCTCCATAATATTATTTCACAAATGAAAGAAATGTGTATTCATCCATTGGTTCTGAGGCCTAAAGTCCTCCCAGGAGCGTCACAAAAGGAACATAATGTTCCAAGAGCTGGAGCACTGGTTGAGCTGATGGATGTGAAAACTCTTGTAGCGAGATAGTAAGCTATTGGCTGCAGTTCTAAGAGTGAATAAATTATTTTAAGCTTGGTAGTAACTCATGCTCACAAAATGAGTAAGGGTACCATCTGTTCAAGTACAGACAATACAAAATTCTTTTAATTTCATATTAAATTGCTCACTTTTGACATAGCTGTGTCACTGGTGAATAGTCCTTATATTGAAGTCCTATAGAAGCAGAAATTTACCTTTTCCGAACAATGGCAAGAAGTCACCTAGGCCTATAAGCAAGGTAGATGGAAATGTAATAAATAATTTAGGAGACTATATGGGGGAAATTTTGAACTCTTAAAGGGGGAAAAATGAAAAAGGAGGAAAGAAGGTAGTAAAACTACTTGCGAGTTTGGAATAGTTTCAGGTTATCTCACCTTTTCTCCAGTGGTGTTAGAATAAGCAGGGTATCCTGCACTAGGAAACACAAGTATTCTCTATGCCCAACTTACTTCATTTCCATGTTTCTAATAAAAGCCTTAACTAACTCTGAAGTTCTCATTCATCTCCCTAGAGATCTTATAGTCATACCTCCAAAGTAATTTAAATAGTTTGAGGCAATGGATGTGATGTGCATACAGAAGCTGAAAATTTGAGTAGAATCTGGTTTTAATATTTTTTTTATTTTATAGCCCATCTATGGATTATCTAAAAGTAATTAATTTGTGCTGCTTCTAGAGAAAGTGGGATCATTTCCTATACTCCATAAATATTTTTAATAATTCTTATTGGAGAAAGATAGAAATTTAGTTTTAATGACATTATTGCATTGGACAAAAGAAATTATTAGTATAATAAGAACTGAGAAGAATGACCTGAAGTAGATTTGAAGAGCTATATCATACTTCTTCTCTTCTCTCTCACGAGAAGGATGGGGAATCTATGCATTCCTCCTCCTTGTGCTGGTAGTTTGCCAAGTCAGAGGAAATTAGTTGAATCTACTACAGTTTACTATTCATATTACAAAGTACAAGACAGAATAGCTGCAGTGGACAGTCAAACACAGAACAGTAAGGATTTCCACGGCCAAGCGAGTTCCTGGTTCAGCTCCAAAGTAAAAGCCAACAGACTCTCCAGCAGAGGAGAACATAAAAACATTGATACAAGGTCAATCACAATGAGCACCAGTATTAGCACTGCAGTTGCCTTTGCCTTCTTTTTTCCTTTTTCTTTTTTGGGGGGGATGGGGATGGGCAGGTATTAGAGGAAAATAAAATTTTCTGAATTTATATGCAGGATATAGATAAACCTTTTCAAGTGATTCCTAACACCTTCTCCTACATGCAAGAGCCAGCATGGGAAGAGGCCTAACATGCTTACTAGATACAATAATAAATGGATGACCAAAGTCCTGTAGCTCTAATTGGTTGTTGGATAATAAATCAAATAGGAGACTAAGAACTTTAAAGGCTTTCATTTTAATAACCAGATTTTTAAAATTATTATTACTATTATTATTATTATTATTATTATTATTATTATTATTATTAATAATAATAATAATAGAAAAGGATGTAGTGCTTTGATGATGTGGTCACACCAGAGGTGTAAGAATATGATCTTTGTAGTGGTAGCCTGAGTTGCTGTAAGAAAGGAGAAATTGCATTCCCTAAGGTCAGAGAAAACATTACAGAAATTAGACACAACTTAATTAGAATTGTAAAAGAAGCTTATTTCCTTGGATACAATACAGAAAAGTATGTTACATTTAAGAAGGCATATGAAAAGGGACATGCTAATTGCAGGCCTGAAGGACAGGCAAAAAAGTGTTCTTTTCTACAGTGGCTGTGAAAGGAAGTAACAGGAGAATAGGGTATAAAGACTTCTGATTTAGAGGTGTGTTGGTCAGATATTTCTGTTTTAGGAACACTGAGAGAACATCTAAAATCTTGAACAAAGGCAATGTCTGGAATAGAGGTGCAAGTATAAATCATCCATCAACTAAGTATGAGATTACTGAGACAGAGGCTATGGAGGGAAATAGAACAATGGACACTGTTGTACAGACTTCTGTAGGAAAAGAAAGACTCCTTGGGAAGGCATCTTGAAAAAAATATTCAGGACCACAGAAGACAATACAGCCATGAAAGAATGACAGCAGAGAGCACAATTTCAAGAAGAAAATCATGCTGGCAGTGTCAAAGACCCTTGAGAACAGAGCAATGGTTTTGATCTTTGACCACCAGAATGAAAAGTCTCAAATCAAAAAGCTGTTCTAAAGCAGTGTCATCTGAAGACTGCATTTTGGTCTCACAGCTCAAAGAAGAGAGGAATAGGCCTGGGTTAGAAGGGACCTTAAAGATCATCTTGTTCCAACCCCACTGCCATTGGAAAGGACACCTTTCACCAGAACAGGCTGCTCAAAGCCCCATGATACAGAAAATAAACTGATGTGATAAAGTGTTTTGGTAGATTAAATTAGGTACTTTTATTTTCAATGCTACTTTTAATCTAAGTTTTCCATGCCTAGTTCCCTTTTTGGTTAGCAGCTTAATATCTTATATTAGGAATTATGTCACAATTTGGAAATTTTTCCCCTCTTTTTTAGGATTTAGGCCAGACTCTTAAAATAGCTCTGCTGAAGGGGGGTGGAAGCACCGCAGTTCCGGGAAACACAGACAATGTTTCTGCACAAGCTGGGTAAGAGCATGAAGAAATTTCACCTACAGTAAGTGACATCATTAATATTCTAAGTGCTTTGGGAATAATCACACAGCTCTACTACCATGCCCACTGTTTAACAACCTCCCAGTGCAGAGCTCTCCACCGTGACATACGGGGGTTCTCAGAATCCCGGGTTGGCCAGGCCTCCTGCACCTGCTGTGCTGCTCCAGCAGTGGAGGTACAGCAGTGCAGAGGCACCGGGACCTGAGTGCCTCCAGAACTTCCTGCTGGGGTTCCTCCCAGCCCTGAGGGAGCCTCAGCTGAAGCTCTTTCAGTTCATAGGTGCTGCCTTGCCCGACTAGAAGGGACTGAGCAGGGACAGGGTGTAGCCACAGACACTTCTCAGCACCTGCAGGTGTGTTTGAACGTGTCCGAGGCGACTTGCCCCAAGCCTACGTGCCTGAGACAGAAATTCTCACTGAGGACTAGAAAACTTTTCCAGCTTGTTTTGTAGCTCAGTTGAACCCTCCATTTCTGCAGGGAAAAAAAAGCTTTTTCATTTTTTCTTTTTCTTCCCTTGCTAGTCTTGCAAAGAGATAGAACGCCTCAAAAAACGGTGAAATTGGGCTACAAAGGTGTTATGTGGGACATGTACATGTACAGCAAAATACTCCTCTCTCTAATCACACACTGCAAGCAACTTGATGTTAACTCTGAACTTCCGATAACAAAAATAGCTGAAATTATTGCAGCAGGAAGCAAGGAAAGGAAAGTTCTTTGTATTTCAGTAAGTCTGATTTTTCTATCTGCGAGTGTTGTAATATTGGTCTCCTTCCTGTTCTTCTACAATTGCTGCTGCGGTCACACAAATAAAGAGTTTTTAAGCAATTGAAATAAGAAATTAAAGTCTTCTAAAAATTTTAGAAGAAGTGGCTTGAGTTTAGACATGAAAGAATTTCTAGTGCTGTGTCAAAAACTGAATTTTTTCAACAGTTAATATTCTATTTCATTATTTTGCTTTAAGATATGCAGTCTTTTATAACACACTCAGTAAATTATCTGTTCAGTTATTAAAAGTCTGTGAAAGAAAGTTACAGCCAATACAGCACATTTCCTAGAAGCTGTACTCAAGATATTAATGCTTCCTACTAAGGTAATTTAAATAGGTCTCTGAGTTCAATCACCTCTAATTGATCTTGTTGTGATAACTTGGTCCCACAGCATTCCAAACACATTCTCTCTGCTTATTGAGATGCATTTCTTCTACAACAGTATTATACAAGCTGCCATTTATACTTCACTGTACATTTTTATATTACTACATTGTTTTATTATAATGTCCTTGAGATCTACAGTTAGAGATCAGTTAATTTTCTCAAGTCCTTTACACAGTAGGGCTTAAAAGTACTGCAAAACTTGGCTGTGATAAGATTCAACCCTTGGGATTAATGCCAAGAGGTGGCAGTGAGCTGCTGTACCACTGCACCATACTGCAGCAGTTTTCCTAGGCTAACCCACAAACCCATGTACGCACTCTGAATGAATAAGCAGCATTCCAACGCAAGCATTTACAGAAATAATTCAGGTTTCCTAGCAAGTCTGATCTGAAGAACAACCCCACACCTTTCAGTCAAGCAAAGCTTTAGCAAGTACGTATTTTAAAGATCAAGGAGGGAGTAACTTCCTTTTCAGAATAAGAAGGGCCTGTGCCATAACCTGTTTTGGCAGAACTGTTCATCCTCATGTTGAGGCATGAAGTTACAAAGGAACCAGAAAAATAGAGGACTAATGCTCCTACAAACAGAAGGCTAACAGAGGGCAAACAGATGCTACCATGCTGAGATGATGCACAAAGGACATAGTCCTCAAAAAGACTCAAAAAACCTGTGCCTACTGGATAATAATGATAATGAGGATGTGGTACTTGTTTTTTAAAAAACATCCAACATCTTCAGAGGTTATACAGCAGTCCTGAGTAACCTGGAACTCATACATGTCCAAATATATCTCAAGTTGGTTATGGGTAATAAATTATGGGTTTATTATCATAATTAATTTGGGGAGCAGAGGGCTTCAGGAAGAGAGTACTTGTTGCTAAGTTATTCTATAGAAAGAGCAGACATTTCATTTCTGATCAGTTACTCCACTGGAGCTGAAAGATGGAGCACAAAAACAAAGTATACTTTTAAGACCTTATGAATTACAGTTCCTAGTTGTTGGTTTGTTTTTTTTTTATTTCACTGCAATTATTTTGAGATACATTTCAGCAGAGACTCAGCCATAAAACACTGTATTGCCAAGTAAGACTCACAGAGGAACAAAAGAAACAAAAATGAACTTTACCATAGTAGACACTGTACACCCCTAGTAACACTGTCTGCTAGATTACATGCTGGTGATAATAATCTTTTTTCTAACCTCTAATAGGTATTTTGCCTATTGTTTAGAAAATCAATGTGTGATTTGATTTAGTCCATTCTAAGTAGTAAATGAATATAAATTTTTAACTGTACACAAATCCCTGACCAATCTTTTACTTTCTCTGATTACTACACTTGAGTATTTGTTACACTGCTGGAGAACACATCTAGTAGTGAACTGCATTTCCTCAACAGAACTGCTATTTTCCACTACGCAAAGCATTTAGACAATCTCTGGAGGCTGTCAAGAATATTATGCTTTTATAATAACATAACTATTCTATTATCTTAACTAGGAGGGTTCTTAAAAATACCAGTAGCATAAAAACATTTGAGGGAGTACGTATTTTGCCGTTAATGCTTTTCTTACTTGAACCCTTCTAATTTTAGAATCAAATCATTTTGAAGTTGAAAGTGACATAGTTGGAACATTCAGTATTCTTCTAACTCTTTAGGCATCACATTTAGGTAGCTAGTAACACTTACTGCCAGCTTTATTCTACTTTCACCTTAGTACTTCTCTTTCAAAATCATGGGCTCCACCTCCCTAGAGTTAGTGCAGCAGTCTGGTGGACAAAGCCTTGTCTGCACCTGAGATCTCCTGTTTCATTTTTCCTAGGCCAATTCATCCATCTCTTTCTTTATCATCAGTTTGAGAACAGTCGCTGAAAACACACACAAAGTTTTACAGAAAAGGATACTTAACACCAACACATAATTGAACTTAGATTAAATTTTAAGATAAATTAATTAGCCTTCTTAATATTTTCCAGAGATCAAGAATGTCATCAGTGATGCTGGAGTTATGGATTCAAAGTGTAGTTCAAGAGAAAGCGATGGGTATGAACACAGAGGAATCTTAGAAATAAACTGCAGTGAGAAATAAACCTTCCTATACATCATGCAAATATTAGTAAGAAAATGATGCCTGCATACATCAGGGGCAAGAACAGACATTGAACTGGAGAATCTCAAATACCTGTAATTCTCACATATCATCAGTTCTTTTAATCAGCCTATTAGGATTTTGATGAGATGTCTCTCAATGTCCCTTCCAAAGTGTTCTGATTTGCCTCTGATACATATTACTGTGGTCACTGCAAATTTTAAAAAGCTAGACAAAGATAATTCAGTTTCATCACTTCATCTTCAAACCATAGTGACAAGCCATCTATTCTTATTTATTTTCATTTTCCTATTCAGCTCCAGCTGCAGCCCAAATACATCACCATAAACTGTGAAGCAGGAGTCTGGGGAACAAACATTTCATAAGTCTGCACAAAAGTACTAGAGCACCTTATTACAAATAAATGCTAGTGCTTCAGTAATAAAAAAGCCCTTAAGTGTATCAATCGTATCCCCTTTACTACATGAACAGTGAAACTTGAAGGCTCTAAAATTGCTCAGAGGGCTGATGATTAACACCTAAGTAGGTCTTAAACTATCAAACCCATTGTTTTCTATTCTTGAATTGATAGTTGCCATCTTGAGAAAGATTTCCTTTGCATCCAGAAACAGAGGTATGGCGAGCAGTTAGAAGAAAATAAACCAGTTGCTGCTCTGCATAGAAAATCCCTGCATGTCACCAGTTACAGCTCATAAAGGAAACACTGGCAAAAATCCACTACATTATACCCCAAACCACTACTGTTTACACTCTGTGCAGTGTAAAAATAACCGATGACATCTAATCATTGTTGTCCAGGTCTGCAAATCTGCATCCAATTTGATTATAGTGCATGACAAATGAGAATGCTATTTCCAATTTCAGCCAGCCTGATAGACTACAACTGCACTCCTGCAGCCCCCACGCAGCATATTTTGTTTGTTCAGGACAAGTCTGATCTGAGATTTTTTTTCTGTACTTTTTCACCTTTCATTTAGTCTCAGGTGAATTTAAGCCTTTTCCTCAAAATTCTTTACCACTGAAATGATGACATGATGCAGAGGAATTAGCTGAATAATCCAGTAAAGGCTCTTCTTAACGTGACTACTGTATTTTACATCTGTGAGGGGTCCTGAGGTCTGGGTGAAGTTAAGGAAGGAGGCTTAGAGCAACTGAGTAAAGGGAGGCAGAAATGGAGCATATGTATAAAGCAGCGTATCAGGAACAAGCAGTACAGGTAGCTGTGTCTTTAAAACCTATTTGCAACAAATCAGTTACGGAATGAATGCTTTTTTTGTGGAATTAGGAAGCTAATATAGGAGGATGACTGACTAGAAAATCAGAGGACACAAAAAGACAGCAGTACAAACTACCAGTGTGCAAACCAAATGAAAAAATTTTGTTCCAAAGCAGGAGCACACACTGCAGGCACCTAACTCCTATTCTTACTATAAAATCAAAGTGTACATTAAAGAAATCTGTAATTAACAGTGTCTTCTATGAAACTACAGTAAATGAAAGCTAGTGAAAAGAGCACAAAGTGAAATATGGTCACTCCTTGAAGGATAATGTTCCTGTTCCAAAGATATAAGAGCTGTTTATTTAAAGGGAGATGCAAAGTCATGCAGGAGAGTTCAGACCTCCTCTTGTCTCCGAGAAGAATTAAAGGACTCTTTCCATTTAAATGGAAAGGTGCTTCTGCAGTAACAATCCTAAATGCTATAGAATTACCTTGTCTGAATCCAGTGATCAACACAGTAAATCCTAACTGGTGGAACAGTGACAAAAGGCAAGCCAAATTTGCACAGTGCTTTGTGAATCAACTGTGGCATTTTATCCCTTCTGAGACTACATGAGCATGCCCAGAGCTGCCTCCTTTCACAAGCACTAATCACCTGGATGGGTTACAGTTTAGTACTCCTAAATCACTGAATTCCTAAATCATTTGATACACTGTTTTTATCACTATTCTTCATTCTATTTCTCCCACAGGTAAAAAACTCCAATAAAAATCTTGGCTAAAGATGGTGGCAGCGAAACTGGATTAAAGGACTGTCAGTTTTTTCTGCCATCATCTCAGTTAGATCCACAATGTCTGTCAGAGGTTTCCAGAATTTACTACTGGCCGTGTCCATGCCTCATCCCAAAGCTAAGAGCCAATCCTAAGCAACATTGCCCTTAACACAACTGTATGTCTTTGCTGCAGACACATTTACATCAGGCTATATATGGCCCAGTGACACTGCACAAGAAATCATTAGGAAGGACAGTCTTATATTTTCATTTTTAAATGATGATTGGTTTAAAATAAAATCTGAAACCTAAAAGGAGTTTTAATGGAGAGCAGCCATGTTTTCACAAACATAACTGGAGATACTCCTGGGGCAGAGATGTTTGAAGCCCAGGTGAAAAGGCTCAAGAGCATCTTTCTGTGCAACACACACACACACACACACACACACATGCACGCTCTCGAAGAGATTCGCTCATTCGTTTTTTGTCTGTGTGCTTAAGAGGGCACATTCTTGTGTTTATCTAGACTGCATTTGATAACTACATTTTTTCGGGTAATTATTGAAATCCATGAATATTTCCTTATGGTATTTTTCTGAAGCTTCTTCCTAGGAGGCAAGACAATTATTCTATAGATGGTCATTGGATGCAATTGCTCGTAACAGTCACTCACAGCTATCATGGTATTATTTCAGATGTTCTTCCTGGCTGCAGTTACTGGGCTCTCTTTCCTCTTCTTTTTAGTGAAGAAAAAATTACAAGTCTCTTTTGTTTTAAATCAGACAGAGTTGGAAACAGCATAATAAGATATGACAGGTTATAGCAGAAGTCAACTCCTGAGAATTCTCTTATTTCCCCATGCCAAATCTAAAGATGCCAAAAACTCAAACCCTCTATGCCAGTCATAAAATTTTAATTAGCTAAACTAAAAATATTGGTACTACTTACCAGTGTTCTTATTTATTTCTTAAACTGCTAGACTTAACACTACTAAAACAGGTTGCATATTGCAAAGGCTGTCACTAGTACAATAATACTCTGTTTCAGCATACACGTGAGCACACTGTTCAGTTTCATTATAATTAATAAGTAGTCTAGTCTCTTGTTTCTCACTGCCAAATGATAAATTAACTACTAGCTACATTCATGGATGGAATATTAATTTATACAATGCCCTGGGGTAATTCTGTGTGTAGTACAAGATGCCTTATGAACAGATCTCATTCAAAGCTTTAGGAGAATTATGAAACAAAACAAGAGTAAATCTAGTCAGGATCAGCTGCACCTATATGAAAACAGTAGAGATCTGTATCAGCAATTGTAGTAAACATCACTGAGATATAAAAAATTACACGTGGACATTGCATGGAATAATGAATTCTTCTTTTAAACGCAAAGAATCAAGTACCTTTCCATGCAAAGAATACTTTCTGGAGGTTTGTGAAGAACACTTCGGCTTTTTCAAGGTCAAATGATGTTGTCAGAGTATAGCGCTGTACGTGTGTTGTGTAATGGGGAAATTTGCCAGTTCTGGAAGTGATTTTTTCCCCAGTTGCTCTACATTATCTGCTCAAGTTTCCCATCACACACATGAGGACAGCAGATGGATCCAGTGGTTCTGCCTCTGGCCTTGCCTGTTTCAACATTCCTTACATGATGCAGGCTTTATCTTGCAGGGTTTTTCAGCTTTCTAGTGTATGAAAATGACCTTTGCACAGGTGCAGAAATGATACACAACTGTTTGCCTCTTCCATAGTCTTCTTTCTGGTTTATATGCATTTTTTTCTAGCCTTTGACTATCAGAGAAGACAAAGTATTATTTTTTAAATGGGGGAAGAAGTTCCATAAAATACTAATAATCTTGTGGTACTTGACAGTACCAATACATGCATAAGATGCATTATATTACAAAATTACACTATAACAGGATATACATTTTTTATTTAATAGCGCGGAAAACAATAAAACTTCAATGGGGAAATTCTGTCCTCTGTTGCTTTTTCACAGTCCAAAGAAAACTGAATATGGGATGAGCTCTTGGTAAGACTATAGTGGGGACTGCAGCCCCCTGTAAAATGCTAGACTGCATTTTGAAAGCTCCCAGCATCCCAGCTCAGAATTATCAAATCAAGGCATTTGGTCATTTGACAACAAACTGCTTGAGTTTTGAGCCTATTAGCAATCCAGAATGGCTCTCACAGCACAAGAAACACAGCAGAGGAAACTGCTTGCCAAGAACAGGATGAAAACCACTGAGAAAGAAACAGGGTTATTTTCAAATTTCTTGCATAATAATATTAATTATTATGAAGCTTTCTCTCAGGGTTTTTTTTAATTCCTCATTCTGAAGTCAATCACTGTACCATATATAAAATAATTTCAAGCTTTAATTATAAAAGAATAGGCAACATATTTGAAAGCAGCATAGAGATTTAGCTAACTCAGGCATTTCAAGCAAGGCTCACATTTTGATTTCACCTTCTGTTCTCACATTTTAATGTTTCAAGCATCTTGCTTTATGAGCAGGTTATCATTTATTGCACAGAAAATGTCTGAGAGCTCCTGTTCTCCCTGGACCCCGCAGTTCTGTCCCGGGTACGACGGGATCGGAAACTGGCACAATCTCAAGATCTAGACTTCCACAGGGAATAAAGGATTTACTTATCAAGCATAGCGTGTGGAGCGGAGCAGCAGGAATATGGATAGTTGGTCTGCATGGAGTGCAAGACTTTATACGAGCTACAGCAGACACATTTACAAGCATTTATCTGAGGCATCACGAGACAGACTTGACATGAGACTCAGCCACATCTTTGTTTACCACCGTTGCAAGGACTTAGGAGTCTCATTAGGCACACAGAGCACAAGTTTGACTTCTTCATTCCAGATGCAATGTTTTTGGAGGGAAAAAGCATTACATATGGGCTTTTGAGCTTCTGCTGCTGTGCTTTTGGAAAGTTAATCACCAAATTTATCAGTGGAGGACACAAGAAAACAGCATTCTTCATCAAACATGCATCAAACTAAGGGAGGGCTCTCAAGGTGACTCCTCAACAACTTACCAGGTTAGCATTATCTATTCTATTTAAATTTAAAAACAAAACAAAACTCTGGACCTATCATATATAATGTTGGTTGAATAAACATTGTTAGTTCATCTGAGATGAAATTCATTAAATTAGTAACTGCTGGATGTTTCAAACATCCAGCTACCTGAAAACCAAAGTCTGAAGATGAGAGTTTATAAATTGCAAATGAAAGAACTAGTCCCCAGTGATATCAGGCAAATGAACAGCATGTTGGTAGATGTTAAATCCTAAAGCAGAAATAATCTCCTTAAACCTACATCTGTGAAACCCAACAGTGAACTTACAAAAATATCTCTCCTTTATGCTCAACAGAAAATAATTTAAGCAAACAAAAAACAGGGTAGCCAAAATGCTCTTCAGTATTGGATTGTTGGATATAGAGTACCTGGGTGGAACTGACTTAATTTGGTTGAAAAAAAAAATAGCCTACCATCCTACAATTTGCAATGCAAATTTCAGCACATTATTTAATGCCATTAAAAAGAAGCAATTAGCTATGGATGGATCATCCACAGTAACTAGTATATTTGAAGTAAAGACATCACCATTTATCCTCAGTTGGGGTAGGTGGAGTTTTACATTTAGGATGTTGTAGTTCCTTTGAAGTCTGGTTCTCTGCAGCTTGTTTTTTCGGTTGTACAGACAGATCTTCTGCTTTCCATAAAAGTACCAAGCACTTACATAGATGTTTAAATCTTCCAGCTGTAACACGCTCTGTATACTGAAGGACTAGGATCTTATAACTCTATCAGGAAGAGCTAATTAGTAAGGTGAATGTTTAGATAAAGCCTATTTCCTGTTCTATTTAAGGATCTATTTCCAGATGTTACTGTAGTGTCATGCTAGGAAAGATGTAAACTGAGTTGATGCAGACTGAGTTTTCTGAGACGTAAACTGTCTCTACTATTGTATTGTCAATGCAAAGAATAACATTTGAAAAGTCTTCTCTTCACCACGTCAGTGAAAAACACTTGACATAAAATTTGTTACCTAATTTGCCCATTTCATGTAACAACCTGTATTTGGTTTGCTGTGATTTATCCACTCACATCTTTCTCCCACACCAATTTCCATCATTCTGTTTTAAAGGAACCAAAGAGGTTATCTGCTTCATATTTATACCAGCATCCACAGATGTATGGCATTAAGAGTGGGGGTTTTCTGGTATTGAGTTGAAGAGCAAGAATGCCTTCATGTCCGTATTTATGTTCATACAGATCCAGGACTGTAGCTACATTTACATGCAAAGCAGCAAACCCTATGCCTGGTTACTCAGACACTCCAGCAATGACTGCCTATAATTTATAGACAGAAGATGACAAAGTGCCAGTTATGTAAAGAGCTCTGAGCAGATAAACAGACTAGTCTATGCAGATATCTGTCTGTGAAATTGCAATACCAAAGACAGTGTTCTTTTATTTTGGAGAACTGAGCTAATTTTTTTCCTTCTTGTTCCCCTCGATATCTTCATTGCCTAAACAGATGATTTCAAAATTTCATTTCTTTTCTGATGCCACATAAAGTACAAACACCATTCATCTTGGACGAAATAAAATGTGCAACTAGCCTGCAGTTAAAGGCTTCTTTCAAGAAAATAGTGACTTTGGCTATCTCAACTCTCTACTCTAGTCTGAAAAAGTTTTTCAGTAAAGGTGGGAATATTAATTATTATGAAGCTTTCTCTCATAGGGGTTTTTTTAATTCCTCATTCTGAAGTCAATCACTGTACCATATATAAAATAATTTCAAGCTTTCAATAATTTCAGGAAATCTGCAGGCAAAGTTCAAGTGAAATTCTTGATTTAACAGACTTTTCTGTGCTAAAACTGTGGGTCTGTTGTTTAAAATGCTCCACTTACAGCTAGGAAGTGAGGCATCATTAGCTGTCTAGGCTCTGATGCACAAGTTAGATGTGCATAAGTATCTCATTAGATCCTAGTGGCTTGTAAAGGAGAAAAGAGGCACGTGGATCTTGCCTAGTTGGAGAAGTTGTAAACTGAAGAATTGAGCTTCATCAGACAAAGCAGGGGAACAAAGCAATCCCTTTGTTTACCCCTTAAGTTTATTCCCTATCTTGAGTGGTTCTGGTAACAAAACCAAGGGACTGAATATTTCTTAAAGTCTCTGACCATCTTTGGAAAAAAAAGCATCTTGATTTGATGTGATTTCTGTAACATCACAACAGAATCTGAAGGATTCAAGTCTGATGCTGGGAGATGATATCCCATAAATTAATCACTTCTGAGCATAGTTCCCCTTAGACATCAGCCTGATGAAGGTCAGAGGAAGCATTCATTTTCCTTTGGACCTTCATGATGATAACTGAATGTTCATCTCACTTTTGCCAATTGAGGGAAGAGCAACGGTTTCAAATGAGACAGTAGATCCTACTCTCTACAGGTGTCTGATAAGGCTGAAATATTGTCATTATGAAAATAAGAGTAAACAGAAATATTCCAGGAGAAATGGTAGAACAGATTGGCATGAGCCTTTGGCAGTTCATGCTATGCTATTTGTATCTATTTAGTCTCTTGAATAATCTTGGACTGTGTGCATGTCACTCCTCCGTCCTCATTAGCTTCATGAAAGCATAGGAGATGATAGCTGGCTATCTCTTCTTTGTCTTCTCTACCATCCTGTGCTCTGTCAGAGATGGGAACATTGAGAGTTCTAGTGGTCTGTCAAAATCCTGACTATGTGGAGAGTTTAGCTTGCATTTGGGGCTGATGTTTTTTTCCTTTTCTTCACACACAGGTACATGGACTTTCCCTATCAGTAACTGACAGGCTAAGCAGGCAACAGTGCAGCACAGAACCAGGAGAACACTGAAAACTCACTGTTAGACAATATTCTAAAAAGTATTAATACAGCTTCAGCCATTCTCATGGAGGAAGTGTACTCTGTGATTGAGTAAGATGCAGTGTCAGCAGGGTTAATTAGATCTACAGTTGGCCTTAACAAGAGATTAGGTTTTGACTGCAGCTGGCTTAACTGCAGCATGTAAAATAATGGCATTACAAAGAAAAAAACCTCTATGGAGCAGATCTGTTGGAGAAAAGGCACTAATCCTGCAGTGCAAGGTTGCTGTACCCCAAGGTTATAGGTAGGCAGGAGTATGGAAGACACCCACACACCGGAAGCCTCATGCTCCATACCTGACACATTGACTAGCAAAGGACTAGGGGAATATTAGTGAAATAATATTCTCTAATATTCTAATATCTTTAGAAGTAGATGTATAAAAAAGCTAGTGTGAAAACAAGAATTTCCCCAGCATTTTATTTCATTTGTTGTAAGATAAAATTTTGCATAATGCATTTAAATAAGCATGCATTTCCTAGGTTCTCAGTAAATGCACCTACGCACTTGGCTAACACTTTCAAGAATTAGCATTTTTCTTTTAAAGATGAAACAGTTGAAAAATCACTGAGGCATCGCATTGGTACATTGTGGGTCAGTCTATTTTGTAGTTATCTATGAATTTTCCAATTCAGAACTCTGAATGTCTCATCACTAAACACACAGTAAGTAGCTACTAAGGCAAGAACGTAAATGGCAGTGTAAGTCTTGCTGACTTATTCAGTAATTTCATTATTTGTTCACAAATAGACTGGTTTATCTTCAACTGATGCTCAAGGCAATAGGTATATAAATTTTAATATCTGGTTTAAAGTAAGTAATGTCTACAGTTGCATAAATAAATGGATATATGACACAAAGTAGTATGGCTGGCAGAATATGATCCTTAGAGACTACTAATTATGTAACTGTTGTGCTCATTGGGAAGGTCAAATGTAGACTAATTCCTCTAACAATTGGAACAACTGCTATTTTTCTATCATTAGGTCAACTCTGTTTCACCTTTCTAAGCTTGATTATGATGGTCTGAACAACTACCCCACGGCAGTCTCCTAGTGGTAACCAGAGGTTCCTGCGCGGCAGCACCAGGCAGCCATAGTCCTGCTGGGGCTGCTGGGACATTCCCGGGGACAGGAGTACTGCAGGGAAGGCTGCAACTTGTAGCAAAATTGAAGTCTTGAAAGATGCTTGAGCTGCACCCTGTTCAATCAAAGGTCAACTTCCAGCCACTTAAAGATACGCCACAGTCCCTTAATAATAGAAATTGCCCACACTGTAAAACAACAACTACCTAACACCGTGTGCACCTTTCCTGGGCTCTCCCAATGGATTGCCAGGCACCTAGAAGGCTTCCCTGCAGGATCCAACTTTGTACCATCATATGTAGCCTAGCACTGCAAGGGTATAATCAACTTCTGTGCCTCCTGGTATCAGCCTCTTTACCAGATGCAAACCCTGAACAGTCACATTATATTTTCCTTTCCATTTAATTCTTCATCTTATATTTGCTATAGTAACAGCTTTCAACTGGGGGCAAATAAATTCTAAATTATGTGTGTTGTGGAAAAGCCCATTAACCAAGATTTCATCATGGTAAGTATTTTGCAGACATTCCTCCCACAAAGAGCTTAAAAATCTATACATCTACAGCTGAAAAATGAATAAAGCAGACTTTGGGAAGCTGGTTTAAAAACCAAACACCCCCCACTCCCACCCCCACCCCCACCCCCAGTGACACAGTACTAGTAAAGAAAACAACAATGAAAATAGTGTAATAACTGCAAAGCCATCCTTTTATCGTCTCCAGAGCACAGAACTTCTTATCCACATGCTAGTCATATTTGCATAGGCAAATATTTAATACGTTAATCTATAAAGGTAATTATTTTTATCTTTTTAGTTTAACTCAGCTGGAAGATTAACAGCAAAATTCAACTAAATAGCAGAACCAAATTAAGATTTTCCAGTTAGGTACATTTAAGTTATATTCTCCAATAATTACAGACATACCTATTATTCAGGTTTTCAGTAAATGTTTGGTCTGCATGTTATTGATTAAATCCAGGGTTTCACAATATTTTGCTACCATAATATGAGGTTATATTGGCCTGGTACCACTTTTTTGCACTATTCTTTTCCTCTGTCAGATTAATTTAAACAGAAGATACCAATCTGTGAAGTCTATTTAGACAGGTCAGTCTTTTGAGCAAAGACAGTCTACTGTTGTCTTCTAAATGCCTTCCACCAAGGTCCTAGACACTTGGTTGGCTCATAGGCTCCACTACAATAGATTTTTATATTCTTTTTTAATTACCTCCATTTCATTCAGGATGCTATTACGGTGTTTAGTTAAGTTCCACACGCATGGTAAACTTCAAACTTTCCTGTATAGGAATTTCTGTTTGAATTTCCCCCACTGCTTGTCTTTACGATGCGTGAGGGTCCCTCAGGATGATCCTGTGACAAGGAGCCTGGCATGCAGCTGGGCCACAGGAACCATCCTGCTGAGCCTCCAAGGCTGGCGGAAGGAGGAGCAAGGACTCCTGCCAGAGGGTCAGCCTGAG
This sequence comes from Callaeas wilsoni, assembly GCA_013398955.1. Taxonomy (NCBI): domain Eukaryota; kingdom Metazoa; phylum Chordata; class Aves; order Passeriformes; family Callaeidae; genus Callaeas; species Callaeas wilsoni. The sequence goes on along the minus strand of VWPU01001055.1, from coordinate 7,743 downwards.
GAGCTGACTGTCAGTGTGTCAGTGTGACCAACACGGTGCAAGTTGTCAACGAGTCCGTGAGGGTCAGCTCCATGAGGGTCAGCTCCATTGGCAGCCACAGTTAGTCACGGGTTTAGCTGATGAGGACACAGGTAACATCTTAAAGACAATGTGGATTTCATCCTGTCAAGGAACAAGACTCATTGTGCCAAGGCATGGGGAGGGTGGGAAACTCAGAGCAGTATAAACAGCTTTTGTTTCCCAATCTTCCAGAAGGATTTACCAATACTGTAGTAGGTTACTACATTACTTAATTACTACTTTAAGTAGGAATATCATCGAATAGAGGAAAGTATGTAACACCATGGACTGTTTACTGATAAAACAGCTGGTTCAGAAACTCTGGATGACATTTGGCTTGTTTATGTTTATCATGAGTGGTTATAACAATGTTAAGTACCATCAGAAAGAAAACTGGTAACTCGAGCTTAGTTCATTCAAACAGATGCTGGTTAGTATCAAGGAACTTGTTTCTACTACAATTGCTGTAGCACTGCCAATCACAAAAACTCCAGAACTGAAGGTACCATATTGTCCACAAATGTTTAAAGTACACACTCATAGTTTCCTCATTCCTGGAGCCTGTGTGAGTATAAGCTCAAAGCTGTGATTCTCACACACCAACAGCTGGAGCATAAACTAAACCATGAAATATTGTAAGACTCCTGACACTAAAAAATGCTAACAGATCTAAGTTAAATCAATGTTGGCTCAAGAGTAAGACAGGTATTTTACTGAATTGTGATTAAAAACTTTAAAAACAAATATAGATATATGCACAGGAAGGAAAATAATACTGTTGCAAAGGTATAATAGTGCCGTAATAAATAATTCCCCTACATTTTTCTCCCAAATCATTATCTGTTAGTTGGTGGGTCAGTTATAATGCATACTAATTGAATAACAAATGGAGGACAAATATCAAATTAAACGCATTCTGTAGAGATCATTTATTATCACTGCAGATAGGTGTGGAATAGATGTGGTAAAAATCTTAAGGTGGTCTCTTTCCGAGTACTGAAAACAAGAAGTATCACAACAGATACCTTTTACTTGGTGAAAACTTGACTTCCACCTACCACTGAAAATATAAAGAAAACCCCAGAATTATTAAAAAAACCCACACAAAACCAATCAACCAAACCAAAAACGAAGCAAACAAAAGAATTCCCATGGACACAACTGACTTAACGGCACATTCCTGATACTACACAGGTATTTTCATGGCAACTCTTCCATCAATAAAGCAAGTAGTCATCAACTAGAAATGAAGAACTCTGCCACCAACAACCTTCATAATCCTGGAAACAGCAGTACAATGCAAATCACTATTTGCTAGGAAGTGTTCCCTTCCAGTGCTCATTTTACGTCTCTAATGCAGAACTGAGCATGGAATTTCTAGTCACCAACACAATTCCTTCCCTTCCATTCATCTAGTATGCAACAGCTCTTATCTCCTGGGCCGTAACATGTCAAATACTTCTACATAATTAAAGCCACACTGATTGACTGGCTAAGAATATCACAGGGATAAGTTTCTTTTTAAAGCTGCCTTATCTCTAATCAAGAGTTGTCTTCCAGTAACACAAGATTTTGTGCCTAAAGGATATTTTATATATATCTACACACATACATATATAGAAATAATGTTCCTTTCTCCTCCACAATACATCAATAACAAGAAAATATCATCATACTCTGATTTCCCTTTGTCGTGTTAAATTGGAGAGGACAAAATATGGCAAGAGGCACTTAGTAAGGTAGTCAAAATGCATTTTTTTTAAAGTACGGAAACGATAATTTATATTCCTCCTTTGATAGAAACGTTTATTGCACTCCCAAACAGAACCTTTCCTTTTTTCATTGGTTTGTTCATATCTGAGATTTGTTGTGATGGTGGGGCTTATTCAGGAAAGAAAATTAAAATCTGTAGAGGCCAAAAAAACACGAACAAATTGGTAATGAGGCTTATGTCTTGTCAGGTTATTTTATATTTTAATGTACTGTTAACAGTTCATTCTTTCTAAATACAAATCTAAGGGCAAATTTAAATATCAAGGCAAGCAATCTGGTAGCATGGCAACAACGTGCTATGCTGCATAGTAAGAATTTGGAACCATGCAAGTCTGCTTCTCTCCTGTACTGGATCATTTTATAAGAGCAGAAATATTTCTGTTCTTTGTGTAACTGCCTTCATGATTATTCATCTATTAGTAGATGTAGTGGTCTTTGAAACTCGAGGTAGCACAGCAACCCTGTGAAACCTGGTACCAGTCAGAATGGCCATCCTTACCAGACACAAAGCTGCAGATTAGAAGAAAAAAAAAAATAAGGAAAAAGAATATGTTTAGTAACAGTGTTTAATACAAGATTTCATTCCCAGGAGAGAGATTTGGTATAGATTTGAGGAGCACAGCAGGTGAAGCAATCTTGCTTCTGCATGAGAAACAAGCTATTCCATCTCCATGCACTCCCCATGATGTGTTGAAAAGGCATCTCTCAGCTTTCAGAGTATGAGTTTTGAGACCTATTTTAAGATTTGACTAAACCAAAAAGGTGCACTTGCCCTTGCACTGAAATACTTTTTTGTGGTAGCTTGTATCAGTGATTCTTGAGAGTAACATCAATTTATTGTTATCATTTCACTCTTGGCGATTGGGAAAAAAAACCTAAAATCCTATGTAATTCTAGAACAGAATCTGGTCTGTGCAACACTCATTCTCTTCAGTTAATCCAGTAACTCAGGCATATTTTACCATGTTGCTGGAGCAGGAAAAGGCAAAGTTAACTAACACTTCTGATCTTGAAGGGCACACTGGGTGACAGATCACCTTTGTTTCTGGGAAGTGGACGAAGGCAGTAAAGATGTGGATGGCATTGTGGGAATATTATTTTCTTTATTATTCTTCACATAAAGATCAGCTACTTCACTGAACCTGAACAGTGAACGTGAAACACAGCTACTGCTTCTGGGAGGTTCTTACAATACTGCTTAGATAGGTGCTGTCCCTACAAACTTGGGCTTCTCACCACGTTTCCATGTTACATAACAGCACCTGGCATTTTGGACTCCAGTGGTCAAATCTAGGCCTGCACCCTCACCAGAGCACTCCTGGTTAGTGTTACAGTACTGTTATTTTGGCTGTGAGCTGTCTGTTGCTGGTTTTGTACATTTAAGATAGGAAGAAGTAAACGTGCCTGCTATAACAACATTATGAATTCTTAGCTAAATCTATCCTCTATACTCAGGGGAAAAACTTAAAAATCTTTCTGTCTTACACTTACTCTTCATTAAATTAATAAATAAAATAAATCTTACACTAAATCTTCAAGTGTCAGATCCTATGAACACTTAACACAAAGGCAGAATACATACACAAGAAAAACTTGCAAGGTCAGGTCTGTCTTGGAGAATATTTCGGAAATAAAAATTATTTCACTCCTCAAAAATGATCAGGGTTACTGTACAATTGACTTGAGAAGAGGAACTTATGCAAAGGTTGTAGCTGAGAAGTGCATCTGTGAAAAGGATCTCTCAGAAAGTAAAGGGAACAACAGCAATCTGGAAATAATGCAAATTGGTGACATGCTGACAAATATTCCTAATATCAATGCACAAAACAAAGTTCAAAAACTCCATTCAATTAATAGAATGAAAATATTCAAGCTGCTTTTTAAGTAATAAAGCAATAACAAATTATTTCTATGTGGCTGAATCTACATTGTTAAGCCTGTAACTAGGAGGGCTATTTTCTGAGGGAAACTTCATCTTAACAATTCAAACTAGACAACTACCCCAAGATACTCCTCGTGCAGCTCCCACTGGAAGCCTGGGCTGGTATCAGTGGCTGTCTGCATTGCAGAAGTACTACTATTTGAAAATCCTTATCTAGACTGCAAACCTCACACTGGTTATAACTGACATATTTTGTATACCTTTTTGCCAACTTTCCTTTCCTCTTCATTTCCTTCTATTTCAAAAGAAAATGATCCCTTCATGCATGAGTATACTTCAGAGTATGCATATCCAGCAGTATTTCATGTAACCTTGTTATCTGAGAACAATGATATTTTTTCCTTGTCATCCCTACCTACAGTGCTTCTAGTTCTTCCTCTTTGGCTTAGTTGGAAGCACCTACTAATCCCAGAGTTTTCCATACCATTCTTTGCTCAGCTCTAACTTACTCCTCTTGAAGTGCAAATCACCTTCCTCTGCTGCAGCATGTGAATGAAGACAGTAAGTACTGCAACAAAAAAGGAAAGGAATGTCATGTACTCAAATGACAGTGCATTTACCTACCAGCATCAGAAAAAACCAGTTCAATCCATGTACCTTTTTTACCAGTTGTGCAAGGCCTTCCTTCTGAAAAAATAGTACTGTTAGCCAAGATAAGACCTAAGTTCAGACAAAACTGAAAATTCGAATGGATGTCCTCTTCTCATGGATGCTATGACAAAGCTTAAGTGGTGCATGTTCAGCTCCTGCAGACAGCACAAGCCTAAAGCACTACACGCTTCACCAATCACATGGTGCTCTCTTGAGCTGCTTTTCGTGCAGCTCTCATGGGTCCTCAGGAAAAAAAATCTTACATGTAATACTCTTCCCAGTAGACTAAAAGCATTTGCAAGTACTTATAATGAGCATTTGACTCAGCGACTGCAAGTTTCTTGAGCGTCTAAAAACCAGTGAATTCTGATTCTGCTTTCAGTTCTTCCTCTTAACTCGTGAAGCCCATGTGACTACATCAGTGCTTTATTTTCTCCAGATGTAACAACTACCATTACATCTCTTGCACAAATGTTGCAAGGCTTTAATTGCCTCATAGTAGTGCCAGAAGATACCTTCTACTAAAAGCTCTTGCTTGCAAGTAGTATGCTCTTTTTTTTTGCTTTATTTCAAGCAAATATCTCTTCCTTGGGAGGCTTATAGTAAGGTATTAGTTTGTATTAACATAATGTACTGTTTCACAGGTAATAGGGGTCAATGCCTCATACTGATACTGTATTCCATCTTTGCTGTGATGCATGGATTAGTCCTAGAATGAAAGATCTAAATCTTCCTAAAAAAATCTGACTTCTGGAAACATGCCTGCTTCTTGTATAATGTACAGATAGGCACAAACAGGATCATAACAGGTCAGGTTGTTAAGAATGTCAGAGATCTCTTGCCCAACATTCTGCTCAAACCAAGGTCATCAGTGAGCCCTGATCAGTTTACTGAGGGAGTTATCCGGTCTGGTCTTTAAAACCTTCAAGAACAGAGACCATACAACCTCTCTGAGCTGCCTGTCTCCATGTATGATTGTCCTTGTGGGGCAAAATATTTTGCTTGCATCCAGTCTGAACTCTTGTTTCAACAAATGCCTTTTGTCTCTCATTCTTTGGCACATGCCACTGTGTTGAGTCTGGCTCCAGTTCCCTGAGGAACTCTTTCTAAGGACTGGAAGGCTGCTGTTAGGTCCCCCCAAAGCTTCCCCTTCTGCAGGCTGAGCAAGCCCCACTCCCTCACCCTCTGCTCACAGAGCTCAGCCTCCAGCCCCAACCACTTCAGTGGCGTTTGCAGAACCCCAGATCTTTGAGATCTTCCTTGTACCGGGGGGACCAAAACTGGACGCAGGGTTATAACGTGACCTAGTGGGTGCTGAGCGGAAGGGAATAATCACTTCCCTTGATGTCTGGCTGCACCGTTGTTCATACAAACCAGGACGCTCCTGGTCTATCTTTGTTGCCAGGGGATGTGGCTGGTTCATGTCCAGTTTGCTGTTCACCAGGACCTCTGAGCCTTTTTGGCAGGGCTGCTCCTTGGCCTCTACCACTGCAGTGCTTAAAGCGTGAAATAGTTACCTTGGTTATTTAAACACAGATTACAAGGGAAATGGATATAAAAAGTCTCCAAAAGCACCTAAACCCTGATGTGTTCAAAGGCTACAACCAAGATTTTGCTCTGAACAAAACCAGAATCCTCCACATTTCTCTCTGTGAGCTGGTAGCTTGGAACAGGTCACTTGCTAATTTCTCCACCCTCAGCACAGGAATACAAACTGAAAGATGTTTAAACCGTGGTATTTTCACAAATTATTTTGTAGCAAATATTCTTATCAGAACAGCTGGAGAGATGGTAAAATTATGCTTGAAGTGCTTTCTCATGTTCACAGCCTTAAGCAAAGGTCACTTTTTAAAGACCTAGCTTGTTTAAATTAATGTCCAGTCCCCAGCCTGAACTGGCATTAATCAAGTAACTGCACAAAACATGCTTTTTGAGATTCCTCCTCAGAATTGTAATACTTTGACCAAAAGAGCTGAGCACCTATGGCCTCTGCAAGAACACTTTTCCTTTACTATCAGAGGATCAAGAAGGAGCAATAATGTAGCTGCTGATGCATTTTTAAAAATAGCTTCAGATATTTCCAAGTGCAGATAAGGGCTAAACTATCAGAGAATTTAGGAAGTCTGACAGTCAAGGTTTATAAGGACAGTTCTGCAGCATGAAATCCTATGAGCCCCGAGTGGACTAAGGACGGTGGCTTTGACTTTAGCAGTTTAGTACTTGTAGAACAACATATGAAATAAAAGCTCTTTCATCTTGTCTGACCCATATGGAGAACAGGGATGATGATAATTGTATGTTCAAATCATATGCTTTAACATAAATGTCAATATTTTGCTTCTCAAACACATAACCTGCACATACTGTATTTTAACTTAAGTGGCAATAAGGACTTAAACTAAAATTCCTCCCCTTTAAAGCTATGTTATATTGGAAACACAATGGCTTACACAAAACCACAAAAAACTATGACAGCAGTTGTTTCTCTTTTTCAGTTCTACTCATTAAGTAATGAGGGATTCTTGGGTAACGGGCATAATAGATAAATACCTTTTCTGCAAACAGATTTCCCAGCCCCTCCTGGGAGATGATAGGGTGGCCTTGGCCAGCTAATGCAACTGAAAACACTACTCGCATTTTTCAAACTGGTCACAGTAATTTCAGACTTTTCTTAAGCATCACTGCAATGCACATTATCTCTGTACTATGCACGTTGTATGATCTCTTGTCTTTATTTAAATTTCTTTTCTTGTGTGTCCTCACTAGCATGCAACAACCACCAAAACAACACTGAGCATGCAAAGTATGTAAATCTGAAAGTACAGATTGCCAGTTGAGGCAAAATAAGGCAGTCTTTGACTTTCCAAGACGCAGCTCTAAATGCAGTATTCCCTTCCTTTCCCCAACCCCCATCCCTTTTGTTATGGCAATACAAGGCACCACGCACACATATTCAAAAAACTGTTCAATAAGAGGCAAACAGACCATGCTATAATACCTCATGCTGTTTATCCCAACAAAAATCAGGTATTCTTAATTGAGCACCCTTTTCCCTCCAGATACATGATGAAGGGAACGGGAGAAGAGCGGATCAAAGGCTCTGGTCCCTTTGCTACAGCGGAGGCATGAAATCAGAACCAAATACAAACTCCGAGCGGTGCTGCATTACAGGAAGGTTCCTCTCGCGTTTCTGTTCACTCTTATTAAGACAAACGGACTTACGCCTCCCGCCCTCCCACAAAACGCTGACATGATGCGGATGCCGTACGGCCGGTCCCCGCGTTGCCCGGAGCCGCCGTCCCGGCACGGCGGGGCTGAGGCGGCCGGGCCGGGCTCGGAGCTCGCACGGTCCCCGGGGAGCCGAGCGGAGCCGCAGC